>AWWV01008710.1:0-58549 GCA_001974805.1 Corchorus capsularis
AAATGATCCATATACTTTTATAATTCATGCTATTTAGTCCCTCACAAATTCTGGTTAGACGATTGAACGTTCCGACTTTAATTCTTTTATTTTTGTTTAGTTGTCCAATCAAGGTGATTCAAGTGTCTATTAAAAGGTAATTTCATAATCTATAACCATCATTAAGAACTCAAAAGTCAATTTTAATGTTTTGATTCTAAAAAATACTTTTCAAATTTTATGGTCTCGATTGCCGGTCTATCTAATATTGTATAATTTTCGGTCAACTTGTCCGATTGAGATTGTTCAAGTGTCAGTTAAAAAGGTTATTGTGTGATTTACGACTTTCATCAAGGGCCTGAAAGCTGAATTTGATTAATGAGTTTCGTGAAGAGTTCAAGAGGTAATTTTTATGTTTGGTCTCCATAAATAAATAGCTTTTCTGCTAGATTATTTATCAAATGATCCTTATACTTTTATGCTTTATGTTATTCAATCCTTTAAAATTATGGCTTCGGCTTCTATTTTTGTATTTTTTGTTCTATTTATCCGATTAAAATGATTCAAGTGTTTATTAAAAGGTAATTTCATGATCTACAACTTTCATGGAGAACTCAGAAGTCAATTTTAATGTTTTGATTATAAAAAATGCTTCTGAAATCTTGTGGTCTCGATTGTCGGTCTATTTAATATCGTATAAATTTTTGATCCACATGTCCGATTGAAATTATTCAAGTGTTGTTTAAAAGATTATTGCATAATCTACGACTTTCATGAAGTGCCCAAAAGCTGAATTTAATTGACGAGTTTCATGAAGGGCTCAAAATGAAATTTTGATTAGTAATGTATTTGTTGGTCAAAATGTATTAATTTTGTGGTTTCGATTGCCGGTTTATTTAATATCGTATAATGTTTTGTCCACTTGAAGTTGTTCAAGTGTCGGTTGAAAGGTTATTGTATGACCTGCAACTTTCATGAATGACTCAAAAGCTAATTTTTATGTTCAATGTGTTTTGATTATCAATTATGTTCTTTTTTTTTTCTAATTGATTGTGAGAATGGGTTTTAATTCATTGTTGTTATGGGTGTGTTTGAGACTTAAATTTTAACATTTGAGAAGCTTTGGAACTTGGAAGTTAATTTCATTTAAAATAATAAGTTTATGGATTTTGGTGTTTAGTTATTTGGAATTGATTGTACATGTGCTTGAGAGGGTTTAGAAGTGAAAATTGGTGGAATTAATGGTTGAATTTGGAGTTTTTTTTTTAAAGGTGTTAGGCCGGCATGCAGCGTTCCGGGTGGGTTTGGCGTGTGCTGGTGATGAGCCAAGGGTTTATCATGGCTTAGAAGAGTACATTGGAGCTAATGAAGATCATGTCTTGGATAAACATGGAGATGTCATGAATGCTAGCTTGGAGGAGCATGGAGTTGGAGGCATCGCATGTGACCGGCCATTGCTTGGAGAAGCCGCGCAACACCGGCCACATGACCGGCCACTTGATCGGCCATCGCATGGAGCAACCGGCCATAACCGGCCATCGCATGAGGCAACAACCGGCCACAACCGGCCATTCGATCCTTTAGCCATTCCGCAAGGTCCAATGACTAGGGCTCGGGCTAAAAGGTTCAAAGAAGCTTTATTGGGCTTTGTTAGATCTCATCTTGGACGTTTAGAGTCCATTGAAGACCAATTGGAGAGCATTGAAGTCGACATCACCAAGAATATTCCCATCGATTCCAAGTTATACACTTTACTTGAAATCGATGATCATTAGTTCTTATGTTGTGTAATTCCGCCACATGGGTCTTTATTCTATCTTAGATTAGTTATTTATTTAGTTTAGAAGACATTGGGTTGTGCTTTGTTTGACTAAGTCAAATCCTTGCTTAATTAAGTTATGTGATTACTTTTCATAGTAGGACAAGGAGTAGCCAATTTCCTTGATCCTTCCTTTTATGTATGCCGCCCTTATAGGATTAGGAGTTGGTATGTCATGCGCTAACCCCTCCCCTATATAAGGGCTCTTTTATCTCTTGAAAACATAAGTTGATTTGATTAATAAAGTTGAGGATTATTTTCCCAAATTGATTATCTTAGCTTCATTGTTCTAGCTTGAGCAAACTTAGGGTTCTTCAATCTTGTAGAGTCCTAGCAAACAATTAGGTTGTGATTGCTTAATTGTTTGTGAATCTTGTGATCTTAGGTTGATAATTGCAGGTCTAATTATTCATCTAAGGCGATGAACGAAGGAGGATTTATCAAGTGAAGATTGTCGACATACAAGTCTAGAAGATTTGGTGATTCAAGTAGATCTTTGGCGGGTCTCAAAGGTGGGCTTGAACCGATTTGGAACTAGATTCATATCAATTGGTAATCAGAGCATAGGTTTATCATCTTCAATCAGTAAATCTATCTTTCTATTCATCATTCATCACGTTTTCATCCATCAAAATTTACCCACACTCATATCGCACCACCTTCTTGAAAATTCAAAAAAATCAGGAACTTTGAAAATTCATAGTCGATTCATCTTACATCTTTTTGCTTTGAAATTTCAGATTTGAGTTCCTTATAACTAGTAGTTATATCGAAAAATATGAAAAAAAAAAAATTTCGACCAGAAACTTGTGATTTTTGTTCTGGGTTCGTTTGAACTCGGAAAGCTTTGAAATTTGAGATCTAGACTTCTTTTTGTGTGATCTTTTTGGGAAAAAAATTTAAAAAAATCAAAAAAATCTTTGGTGTTATCGATTTTCGATATCAACTAGGGTTTCAGTTTGGGAATTTTGGGAATTAGTGTTTTCATTGTGCAATTGATTCAATTTGTTGCAATTCGCCCTAATTGATTGTGTAATTGAGATTCTTGGGTTGCTTTTGCTGTGAATTGTTATTTGATTTGAAGAATTTCAGGTTACAAACCCTATTGGAGACAAGTGGTACAAAATTGGATTTAAGTGGTACTAGGGTTTTTACTAATCGACTTGGTTGTTTGAATTGTGCTTGAATTGAGTTTTTGTGCAGCAAGTTTGGAGAAGGAATTCGACATAAGGAGCCTGCACAAGTGGTTTGGTTTGGGTTAAGATCACTTTCCTTTGATTCACAATAATTTTGCTACTAATTGTTTGTTCCTCAAGTAGGTCACGAGAAGAAAGGAGTGCTCTAGGAGTTGCTCTTATTAGGCCTATTGAAAGCTAGTAAAAGGCATAATCTTATGAGATCATTAAGAGAGTATGGATCGCCAATCCATAGGAATTCGAGTGCAAACACGAGAGCACAAGTCAAAGGTATAATCACACAAACACTTGTGAGGATTTTTACTACTAATCTTTGTTCTTTTTGTAGGTACTATGGAAGGAGAACAAGATCAAGCCAATGTGGCTACTATGTTGCAAGCCCTAATGCAACATTTGGACAATATGGATACTAAATTCGATGCCTTGGCCGATGATGTCCAACAAGTAAAGGATGGCCAAAATCAACAAGCTCAACCACCTCAACAAAGAGCTAATGCCGCACACAACAATGAAAGAGTTCAACCACAACCAAGGCAAGTTGTTCCTCGTATGGATCCAATGGAAAGATTGAGGCAACAAGAGCTTAGAGGTCAAGCAATCAATGAGAACATGTGGCCTAGGAGGGGAGTTGAAAGAGAAGAGCCTAAAGACAACATCAAGTACAAAATCCCTAAATTCAATGGGAGAGGATCACCATCCGATTATTTGGAGTGGGAGTCGAAATTGGATATGTACTTTGATTATCACCCTCATGCCGAGCCAAAGAAGGTGCAAAATGCTACTCTTGAATTTACGGAGAATGCTTTAAATTGGTGGAATCAACTAGTGCAAGCAAGAAGAAGAAATTTGGAAAGACCTATTGATACTTTGTTAGGATTAAAGAACTTTATGAGGAAGAGGTTTGTTCCAAGCTTTTATACTAATGGTCTCTACCAAGAATTGCAATCTTTGAGGCAAGGAACAAGGAGTGTTGATGAATACTACTCCGAGATGATGTTGTTGATGTCTAGGGCCGAAGTTGATGAGGCTCCACAAGCCACAATCGCAAGGTTTTTGGCGGGGTTGAATAGAGAAATTCATGATATTGTGGAGATGCAACAACACTATGATGTTGAAGAATTGCTTCAACATGCTTTGAAGGCCGAAAGCCAAGTAAAGAGGAATAAGAAGAGCTTTGCATCATCATCAAGCTCATGGAAAACTCCAATTAAGAAAGATGAGAAATCATCCAAGGAGTTGGCGCAAAAGGGAGCTACCCCAAAAACCGATTCTAAGTCTTCATCGGGATCATCTTCTAAGAGTTATGTTAAGTGCTTCAAGTGTCAAGGATTTGGGCACTATGCTAAGGATTGCGTTAACAAGAAAGTCTTGTATTTTAATGAGCATGACGAGATTATGAGTGAAGATGAAGAGTTAGCACTAGGATCTAGTGGTGATGGAGGCGATGAAAGCGGACTTGCTTATGATGATGAGGACGATGATGATGGTTCAACATCGGCACTTGTGAACTTAGTTGCAAGAAGAACTTTAAGTGCCTATATTAAAGGAGATGTACACAATCAAAGGGAGAATTTGTTTCATACTAGGATGTATGCTAATGGGAAGCCTAGTAGTGTGATCATAGATGGAGGGAGTTGTACCAACATAGCTAGCATGTACTTAGTAAAGGAGTTAGCGTTACCTACCACTAAACACCCTAAACCCTATAGTTTAGGATGGTTTAATGATAGAGAGGAGATTAAGGTTAACAAACAAGTTTTAGTTTCTCTTTCTCTGGGCAGGTACGATGACAAGGTGCTATGTGATGTGCTACCAATGCAAGCATGCCATGTCCTACTTGGTCGACCATGGCAATATGACAACAAGGTCCATCATGATGGTGAAACAAATAAGTATTCCTTTATGTGTGGTAAGCGTCCGATTACTTTGATTCCTTTATCACCTCAAGAAGCTTTAAAAGATCAAATAAAAGTGAGGGATGAATTTGCTAGGTTGGAATCGAATTTTAAGGATAAAGAAAAGACTAAACATGCTAATGTGAATTGCGATTTGGTTGATAAGCATGCTAGTTCTAAGAAAGTTGATAAGGAGTGTATGTTAGGTACTAAGAGTGAGATTAAAGAAGCTTTGAATGATAATTCTGTTTTGGTCTTGCTTTTGCTTAAATATACACTTGTGAGCACTAACCACTTGGAAAGCGAGTTTCCAAGAAACATTGTTTCTCTTTTGAGTGATTATGTAGATGTGTTTCCTGAGGAGATTCCTAGTGGTTTACCACCAATTAGGGGTATTGAATATCAAATTGACTTCATCCCTGGGGCGTGTAGACACCCTAATTTTACCTGTATCCTTCAAATAAAACTCAATTGCCTCTTAACTTCCATGGTCACCCAGGGGCATTTTGGTCATTTTTGCACTAGGGGGCATTCCGGTCATTTGCATATTCAGGAGCCCTTTGGTCATTTCGAGTTCACTTTTAATTTAGATAAGCTAATTCTTTTCCTAGTCATCAAGTTTGCATTTCGAAAATTGAGAAAGTCTTTATAGGCACCTTTAACATTCGTACATATTTCATGGCTTAATTTCATGTAGTAATTTGGGTGTTGCACTTTAGTCATATAAACTCTTTTAGTAAATAAGGTTTAGTTTTTTTTTAAAGAGGCATTCTCTTATCCTTTTCTTTTAAGTATTTGCCATTATATTTATTTTTATTTTCCTTAGGCATATCCACATTTGTTTTCGCAGCATATGGTCATTTTCTTATTAAGCAGGTTCATTAGCAATATATATATCGCTTATAAATTGCATTATGCATAATCATTGTCTATTGCTTCAATTTTTGCATATCATGTCAAATTTGGTGATCCTTTCCTTCGCATGGCATACTTGCATTTTGCATGAACATAAATAGAAAATAGATATTACAAATTCCAAAAAATGAATAAGTAAAAAATAAAAAAAATTGTTGCATTTCAGTTGCATTCTTCATTACAAAGTAAAAGCATGGTTACATAGCCTCTGCCCATTCAAGAGATTTCCTTGCCTCTAGATTGAGGCTCGTTCCTCTCCTTGTTCGTTCGCAAGCATGAAGACTTTCCAATCACGACCTGCAAGATGGAACACAGACAAGAAGCACAAGAAATATTCCCTAAGACTTAAAAGCATGTACACTATTGGATAGTGTACACGCAAAGTGAGTTAAGAAAGTGCGTGCATGCTTGGGGAAAAGAATTACTATTGGCTATATCGAGCGAAAGACGTGAGATTCAGTCTCAGTCTTAAAATGTCGATGAAGCCATTGGGAAACAAGAACATACGTTAGCATTTTTTTAAACTTTACATTGAATTCATGGGCATTGAAAACACAAAAATAGAACATGTAGTCCAAGGCATTTCACTCCCATTTTACAATTCAGAGCATCTATTCCAGTATGCCTTTTAACCTCAAAATATGCTTGCATTTCATTAACCATATTGCACAAAATCCCACACACACAGCAACATATACATCGTAGCAGTAGCATTGCATTGCATTTATAGCTAAAGCATGTTAGTTGAAATAGCATAGATTGCATACATTTGTATTTCAGGTACATAGCATTCCCAATTTTTCAGGCCAAGTCCAAATTACACAAATCAAACAAGGATCACAGAGGGAATTATACTGAATCAGCCAGCTAACATTCTGTACTTACAGGGGAGGAAAGCAACAAAAGTAATAAATGGCAAGACAACCAAGAGCAAACACAACAAACAAAAGCAAGCCAGTTGTAGGACTGCAAACCACCCTTCACACTGGACATCTGCCACCAACAAATTCATCCCACTAGAAAATAACGACAGACCAAAAGCAAAACCAAACAAGCCGAGGGCAATAAATTCCCTACAAGTGGGAATTACAGGAAAAGCCAAAAGTTACTATCAAAAGCCTTCAAGGAGAATAAGGGGAAATCGATGTTGAGAACAAAAAATCTATTGAGCCATCAGATAGAAAAATTAAAACAGTGAACGGTGGAGAGGGGGTTGGTCATTTTGGTGGAGTACATATACTTCAACAGTTTCAAAACAAGAAAGGGGAGTGAGTTCGAGTTCATTGGGGGTAGTGAACGGTTTGGGGGTTTATTTTTGAGTGGGGAGTTTGGATAGAGTTCGTAAAATTGGTTCACCAGGGCAGTAGAAGAAAAATTATACGAGGAAAATACGAAAAAAAAAAACAGGGGAGTTTTGGATTTCAAAAAAGGGTTTAGGGTTGATAATTTTTTAGGGGAAAAATTAGGGTTCATCGGTTTAGAAAAGAAAGGGGTTTTTTTAGAGAAAGAAAAGAAATAAAAGAAAACAGGGAGGTCGGTTCAAGGTTTATAGAAGGAGAAAGGAGGCTATAGAAAAGAATTGGAGGTTTGAACTTCGGGTGTAGCAAAGTTTCCGGCGGTTGGAGGCTCGGTTCGGAGGTTGGATAGAAGCATTCGAAAGAGGAAGAGAAGGCGAATAACATACCTGAAACTCGAGCCGATCCATCGGTGAAGTATTGAGATCGGGAAGATGGAAGCTAGGTTCGGTTAGCTCCATTTGAGAGAGTTTCAAGTGGATTTTAAGGAAAAGGATGTCAGAATCAGGTCGAGGGTGACGAGAGGAAGCTGCGGGTGGAGTTTCAGGCTTGTTCACGGTGGAAAATTTCCCCGGCACGGCGGAGCGACTTCAGCCGATGTCAACACAGGCGGCTAGGGTTTCAAGGTTTTGAAAGAGGAAGAAGAAAGTGTGTTTATATAGTACCCGTACAACCCGCATTCGACCCGACCCAAGTCTGTCCGGCCCATTCCAATTGTTGGGTAACCTTGGACCTTCAAGTATTTTTATTTAATTTGGACTTTTAACTTCTTTTAAACAATCGGGCTTTTAATTTTTCCTAATGAGTTTGGGTTTGGGCCTGATTTGCTTTGAGTTTAGTTTTCATGCTACTTTGGGTTTGGACAAAGAAAGATTAAAACTAGAATGAATTAGTAATTTAGTAATTTAATTTAGCTTGGATAAAAAAATAGTGACTAGTAATTTTCATAATTAATTAATTTAGATTCTTAGAGAATTAGATTTAATCACTCATTCTCATGCATATTTAATTTTTATGATATATATATATATATCGCCATACATCCTTTAATTGTCATTCATGCAAGTAGTTTAATAGGGATCAGTAAACGATCGTCTTTTACGATGACGGGTGAGTACCAAGTAAATGTACTCGGGTACGAATTCTTTGTCCCCGCTCCGAGATTGGATTATTCTCGAGGTACCCCCATAATGTGTGGGAAAGGTCTCCGAGTTAATTTCAAGTAAACTTCCGTTTACCGATTAATTAAAAGTGATAAGATCATGCATCATTTGCATTGCACGCATTTTAATTAGTTAATTGGATTTTAAGTAATAGATTAAGCATAAAATCATAAAAAGTAAAAAATTAAGATTCAAAAATAGAAGAGTTTGTTCCTAAATAAATGAAGATTAAAAAAATTCAAAAACAAAAGGTTGATTCTCTTAATTTTCAGTCTTTAACTACTTTTTCCCAAAGCGTCCTTCCCAGACGGAAGCCATTCATCTTTACTTGCTATTTCCCAAAACGCCCTTCCTAGACGGAAGCCACTTATTTGACTTGCTATTTCACAAAGCGCCCTTCCCAGACGGAAGCCACTTATTTTACTTGCTATTTCCCAAAGCGCCATTCCCAGACGGAAGCCACTTATTTTACTTGCTATTTCCCAAAGCGCCCTTCCCAGACGGAAGCCACTTATTTTACTTGCTATTTCCCAAAGCGCCCTTCCCAGACGGAAGCCATTTATTTTACTTGCTATTTCCCAAGGCGCCAATTTTTATTTGTTTTTTTTTTCTCTAAAACACCCCTTCCCGGACGGAAGGCGTTGCTTTTTTCTTAAAATCCCCTTTCCGGACGAAAGGCAAGTTCATTTTTGTCTCCTTCAATTGCACAAGTTCAAATTTCATTTTAATGATCGTTTTCAAAGAGTAATAAAAGGTTTGATTATCCTTAAACACAAAAAGGCAAAAAATATAGGATTAAAGGGTAAAAGAAATATTTTATTTCAACCTATAATAGATCTTCATTAGGTTAGAGGTACCGTCGTTAGACGGGCGTTTGGGGGTGCTAACCCTTCCCCAAACGTAATTGACTTCCGAACTTAGATTTAGGTAACAAGACCAAACCTATAGGTTTAGTGGGTCCCTCGCCAAGCCTTGGTCCTCATTAAGCTAGCTAGGTCAATCAGGTGACTAATCACATCCTAAAGTTGATTAGTGGCGACTCCTTCTTTCCAAAGTCGTTAGCGGCAGGGTTCGGACCCCGGACCCGCACGTTGCGACAGCTTGGCGACTCCACTGGGGACTTTAGAGAGTCAAGCCTCACTTAGTCTAAACAAGATCTAGGGTTTACTAAATTGATTGCTTTGTCTTTTCTTCTTTGTTCTGCATCTTTTGTTGCTAATGTTTACTCATGCTTAACCGTGTTTTCATGTTTGTGATGCATCAGCTTTAGAATTTAGTAGTTTGGTATTTGGTATGGTATGTGGTAATGGTAGGTTGTTCCTTCACACACCTCACTTAGATTGCATCTTGCATTTGCATTTTTGCCACCCGTATTAGATTTTGGAGGTATAATAAGCAAGCCTTCGTGGGGCCAACCAGGTCCCCGTATAGGTTGTGCGGAAAAACCTCCACCCAAGAAGATCCTACCTATTCAATTTGATGGGTGATGGTAGTATCGAATTGGGTTCCCTCTAGGTTGAGTGGACCAAACTCAGCATATAAGTCGGTACACATAAGGAACACCTCTTACCCTTGCTTCTCGTTTTTCAAAAATAGGAACCGTAGAGTGAGTAATTGCATTGCTCATAATAGATGGACCAACCAGCCCCAAAGGATTCACAATCCAAGTGTTTTTCGAGGAAAATGTTTTGATCAATAAAAGAAGGGGCATGCTTCTTCTTTAATTTCCAGTTATTTGTTCATATTCAGTTACTAACCATTCTTGGATTTTTGTTGCTTTCTTTTTGCAGACGCATCTGTATAACCCCTCTGTTTTGCAGGTTGCGTTGTGCATTCACATGTATTCATATCCTATGATATTCTCATTGCATATAACCGACCAAGCAAAAGCATGCATTTGCTCATCAGCATATTCTACCATGTCATGCACTTTCTTTCAATATCCATGCCATGTCACCATACATCCTTATCATTGCCAAAGCATCATGTCATGCATTTATACATGTGTATACACATTCATTATCATCAACATATTGTAAATTCGTACTTAAATCACTTGTAAATCTCACCTATTCATGGCAATTCATTTAGTTAGGGGGTCCGAGATATTGAGGCAGTATGGGTAGCTCATTGGAAGCTCGTGTGCAGCAGTTAGAGTTTGACCAGAAGAAGATGGAAAAAGACTTGATTAAGATGAAATGCAAGCAAGAAGCATTTGTTGAGGAGGTTGGCAAGCTAAGGGAGCATGTTCTTAGGTTGTTGATAAAGGGTGGGGATCTAGAAGGGGCTCAATTACTTCTCTCTTCAGAAACACCATCGAAACGAACTCACTCCGGCCATGAAGGGTCAGAACCCACCAATGAAATCACTTTTGGCTCAGAAAATAGAGAAAATTTATGCAAGATCGCACAAGGAATGGATGAGTTAACCAAGCAAGTGGAGGAGTTCAAGACTTGCATGTCACAAGTGGAGTCTTTTGATGCAGTAAAGTCGCAAAACAACTATGTCCAATTGACTGACCCACTTCTTTACCCTCCAACTTATCATCCGCCAAACTCCGATCAATGGAGAAACCCTTCTAACTCTCATCAGCCTCAACCTTATTGTCAACCGAATTTCAAGCCAAACACCCCATTTCGATCACCCATCCACAAGCAAAAAACTCGGCCAGTCTCCAAACCTCCCACTCCAAGAAAAGAACCGAATGAGCTTACAAATCTTATTCCAATTCCAGGCACTTATACAGAATTACTCCCATGGCTATTGCAACAGGGTTTGTTGGAAAGGTTACCATATGTTCACCCTTTGCCCCTTAATCGTCGACCCAAGTGGTACAATGCCGACGCCCATTTTCAGTACCATTCAGGAACCTCGGGCCATGAGACTGAAGACTGCCCAAAGCTAAAAGTTGAGGTACAAAGGTTGATTGAAGAAGGAAAGTTAACTTTCGGAGCAAATGGTAGCCCCAGTTTCAGTCAACGTCTATCAGTTGGTTCTGAAGGAGCGTCGACAAGTACTCGATGATCTCGCTAGGAGAAAGCTAGATCCCTCAGTGTTTATGCCTAAGAGCACTGGAAGAGTTGTTTGGGCTTTATTTTCAAAGTTAGTTTTGTATATAGTTATGGTCATGTTTGAAGTTCGATATAGTAAGACAGTGTAATGGTCGTCAGCAATGAAAAGAGGAATTTCACTTAAATTGGCTTCATCTTTCGTTTGTCTGGGCAAATTCATTGTTTTGCTTCATGCATTCATTCATTCACCATGACATTCACTCATACATTGCATGGATAGCTTTGACTCCATGTCACAATAAAAGAATAATGTTTATCAATAGAAAGAAATCTGACGGCTCAGCAACTTTGTGGAAGATTTAAAGCTTCAGGGGGAGGAAAGCATGTGTGACTCGACAAAGCACATCGTAAAGCAAGTGGAAAAGATTGGAGATGCAAAACGGGGTCAAAGACCTTCCTCTCTTAGATACTTTGAAGATAGTCAGGCCATGCCAGTAAAGTCGCTCCCGCTCTAACAGATAGCCAGCCAGTAGATGACTCCGGGATGTCAGGGTGAAAATGATAAAGACAATATCAGAAGTTATACCTTGAGCAGTTTCTCAAGTAATAGAAGGTCACATGGCTCAGTCACAAAGGGGCAACGGAATGAGCTCAGTTCATAAAGAAGCATTCAGTTCACTTCATCAAATAATTCAAATCAAAGTTCAAATCAAAAGTGAATGAAAAGCAAAAAGTCGAAAATTGAAAGGAAAAGCAAAAAGGAAAAACGAAGAAGTTGAAAGCTGAAAAATGGAAGATCAAGTTCGATGGCATCCTTCACAACAAAGAAAGTGATCCTTGGATCGAGCACCCTCAAATACATTTTTGAGCCTTTTATCCTTTCTTTGGCACCCCTAACCCAATCCCATATTACGTGCCTAATAAAGTCCATCTTTGATCAGGTCAGGATATTGAAAGTGAAGGGGTTGTTCCTAAAGCAAAATTGTCTTTGCAAAAGAAAAGTGTTTTTCTCGAAAAAGGTTTTTAGAGAAAATTGGTTTCGAAAGTTTTTCAAAGGCAAGTGCATAGTACAAGAAATAGTTTTTGCAGAAGAAACGTGTTTTTCTCAAAAAGGTTTTAGAGAAAACTGGTTTCAAAAGTTTTTCAAAGGCAAGCGCATAGTACAAGAAATAATTTTTGCAGAAGAAACGTGTTTTTTCTCAAAAAGGTTTTAGAGAAAACTGGTTTCAAAAGTTTTTCGAAAGCAAGCGCATGAAAAAGAGAAAATGAAAAAGAAGAAAGAAGAAAAATAAGCAAAGAGCTCTAGGGTAAAAACCCGAAAAAGGGCAGTCTAGAGCAAGAATGGGAATTCTTGGAGCCTCCAAAGCAGTGATTCCTTGCGGATATGAGCATTGCCTCGAGAAAATTAGAGCGAATGAAGTCATTAAACACTTCGATCCTGTCAAGTCAAGCCAACACATCGAACCAAACCTTTTTGATAATTTCTATTCAATCTTTTGGAACCATATTTCTTTTAATAACCAATGTTGACTCAAAGCATTTTGGACAAAATAAGAAATTAAGAATGTTTTGAAAATGAATTGCATTCCGTTTGTGAGCTTATGTTGAAGTATCAATCAATGATCTTGGGCGAGAAAGTCTTCCAAGTGGTGGTCACCAAATCTTTCGAGAAACCCTTCATAGTCTTAAAGATGGGATATCATATGGGGCATGTCTAGTAAATTATAAGGTGTTGTCAAGGGGAAAATGGTACATTGTAATCATATAGCAAACATGGCATGCTTCAAGAAGTTTAAGCTACGTGTTCGTCATCTTTCAAACTCTAACTTTTGACAAATTTGTTGCAGGTAAATAAGGAAGCCGATCCTCAGAACAAGGGGGCAATTGAATTCTCTAAAACCAGTCATTCATGGTAGAACCAAAGTAAGGAAGCTCATCCAAGAGTCATTGTGTAAAACAAGTGAAGTCAATATCATATCAATTTCCTTCTTTACTTTACATGGGCATTCATTCATACATGCATCATGTCATCATACTTGATATCATTGAAGCACTCTGAGCAAGAACATCTTAAGAAAATTCACAAAGATCAACAAGCGACCACGGATTGGTCTCTCCTCATGTATCGAACAACTGACCATGGATTGGTCGCTTCTCAAAGATCAACAAAATGACCATGGACTGGTCTCTTCTCAAGCTCCAGCAGTTGGCCATGGACCGGTCACCATTTCAAACATCAGTCGGCCACGGATTGGCCATCTTCAATGTCGACTACAGATTGGTCCCTTTCAGGTCACCTCTCAACAATAATCAAAGTTGACTGGAAACAGGTCATCTTTCAACAGTAATCAAAGTTGACTGGAAATAGGTCATCTTTCAAGTTATCAGAGATCATCTTTTCAATAAGTTATCAAAATTGACTAGAAACAGGTCATCTTTCAGCAATTGTCTTACGACTGGAAACAAGTCGTCTTTCAACACTTGTTCGGTTTGACTGGAAACAGGTAATCTTTCAACAAGTTATCGATCACTGGAAACAGGTCATCTTTCAGCAGTTTTTGGTTGCCCCTAAGCGAAGCATTTCAACAACTTTTCAATTTTCAACTTTACCGCATTTCAACAACTTTTCAATTTTCAACTTTACAGCATTTCAACAACTTTTCGATTTACAACTTTTCAGCATTTCAATTCACAACTTTTCAATTTACAACTTCCATGTGTCAGCAATCCTTCGACCCAAGTTGGTCTTTCCTCACTTCCATGTGAGTCAGAAATCGTTCTGACCCAAGTTGGTCTTTCCTCGCTTCTATGTGAGTCAGAAATCCTTCGACCAAAGTTGGTCTTTTCTCACTTCTATGCAAAGTTACAATTTGGTGGCCACAGTTGGTCTTTGCTCGCTTTCATGCGAGTATACAATTTATCGACCACAGACTGGTCTTCTTTAATTCCAGACCTCAAGCAGGTCCTTCTCGATTGCAAGTCGACCACGGACTGGTCTTCTTCAGTTCCGGACCTCAGACAAGTCTTTCTTAGTTTTCAGTGTTGACCGCAGATTGGTCTATTTTGGGTTTTAGCATCAGTAATTGACCACGGATTGGTCTCTTCCTTATGAGTAAACGGGTGTCTACGTCTTTACGCACTTCCTAACTTTCAGAAAGTGTACAAACTACTCTTTTACACACTTCCCGTTAGATCGAAAGCTCGTAAAGAGGGGCAACATTAGAAACCCTAATTTCGCCTGTATCCTTCAAATAAAACACAATTGCCTCTTAACTTCCATGGTCACCCAGGGGCATTTTGGTCATTTTTGCACTAGGGGGCATTCCATTCATTTGCATATTCAGGAGCCCTTTGGTCATTTCGAATTCACTTTTAATTTAGATAAGCTAATTCTTTTCCTAGTCATCAACTTTGCATTTCGAAAATTGAGAAAGTCTTTATAGGCACCTTTAACATTCGTACATATTTCATGGCTTAATTTCATGTAGTAATTTGGGTGTTGCACTTTAGTCATATAAACTCTTTTAGTAAATAAGGTTTAGTTTTTTTTAATGAGGCATTCTCTTATCCTTTTCTTTTAAGTATTTGCCATTATATTTATTTTCATTTTCCTTAGGCATATCCACATTTGTTTTCGCAGCATATGGTCATTTTCTTATTAAGCAGGTTCATTAGCAATATATATATATATCGCTTATAAATTGCATTATGCATAATCATTGTCTATTGCTTCAATTTTTGCATATCATGTCAAATTTGGTGATCCTTTCCTTCGCATGGCATACTTGCATTTTGCATGAACATAAATAGAAAATAGATATTACAAATTCCAAAAAATGAATAAGTAAAAAATAAAAAAAATTGTTGCATTTCAGTTGCATTCTTCATTACAAAGTAAAAGCATGGTTACATAGCCTTTGCCCATTCAAGAGATATCCTTGCTTCTAGATTGAGGCTCGTTCCTCTCCTTGTTCGTGCATGCTTGGGGAAAAGAATTACTATTGGCTATATCGAGCGAAAGACGTGAGATTCAGTCTCAGTCTTAAAATGTCGATGAAGCCATTGGGAAACAAGAACATACATTAGCATTTTTTTTAACTTTACATTGAATTCATGGGCATTGAAAACACAAAAACAGAGCATGTAGTCCAAGGCATTTCACTCCCCTTTTACAATTTAGAGCATCTATTGCAGCATGCCTTTTAACCAACAAAATATGCTTGCATTTCATTAACCATATTGCACAAAATCCCACGCACACAGCAACATATACATCGTAGCAGTAGCATTGCATTGCATATATAACTAAAGCATGTTAGTTGAAATAGCATAGATTGGATACATTTGGATTTCAGGTACATAGCATTCCCAATTTTTCAGGCCAAGTCCAAATTACACAAATCAAACAAGGATCACAGAGGGAATTATACTGAATTAGCCAGCTCACATTTTGTATTTACAGGGGAGGAAAGCAACAAAAGTAATAAATGGCAAGGCAGCCAAGAGCAAACACAACAAACAAAAGCAAGCCAGTTGCAGGATTGCAAGCCACCCTGCACACTGGACATCTGCCACCAACAAATTCATCCCACTAGAAAATAACGACAGACCAAAAGCAAAACCAAACAAGCCGAGGGCAATAAATTCCCTACAAGTGGGAATTACAGGAAAAGCCAAAAGTTACTATCAAAAGCCTTCAAGGAGAATAAGGGGAAATCGATGTTGAGAACAAAAAATCTATTGAGCCATCAGATAGAAAAATTAAAACAGTGAACGGTGGAGAGGGGGTTGGTCATTTTGGTGGTGTACATATACTTCAACAGTTTCAAAACAAGAAAGGGGAGTGAGTTCGAGTTCATTGGGGGCAGTGAATGGTTTAGGGGTTTATTTTTGAGTGGGGAGTTTGGCTAGAGTTCGTAAGATTGGTTCACCAGGGCAGTAGAAGAAAAATTATACAGAGGAAAAATACAAAAAAAAAAACAGGGGAGTTTTGGATTTCCAAAAAAGGGTTTAGGGTTGATAATTTTTTAGGGGAAAAATTAGGGTACATCGGTTTAGAAAAGAAAGGGGTTTTTTTTTTTAGAGAAAAGAAAAAGAAAATAAAAAGAAAAACAGGGAGGTCGATTCAAGGTGTATAGAAGGAGAAAGGAGGCTATAGAAAAGAATTGGAGGTTTGAACTTCGGGTGTAGCAAAGTTTCCGGCTGTCGGAGGCTTGGTTCGGAGGTTGGTTAGAAGCATTCGAAAGAGGAAGAGAAGGCGAATAACATACCTGAAACTCGAGCCGATCCATCGGTGAAGTATTGAGATCGGGAAGATGGAAGCTAGGTTCGCTTAGCTCCATTTGAGAGAGTTCCGAGTGTATTTTAAGGAAAAGGATATCAGAATCAGGTCGAGGGTGACGAGAGGAAGCTGTGGGTGGAGTTTCAGGCTTGTTCACGGTGGAAAATTTCCCTGGCACGGCGGAGCGACTTCAGGCGGTGTCAACACAGGCGGCTAGGGTTTCAAGGTTTTGAAAGAGGAAGAAGAAAGGGCGTTTATATAGTACCCGTACAACCCGCATTCGACCCGACCCAAGTCCGTCCGGCCCATTCCAATTGTTGGGTAACCTTGGACCTTCAAGTCTTTTTATTTAATTTGGGCTTTTAACTTCTTTTAAACAATCGGGCTTTTAATTTTTCCTAATGAGTTTGGGTTTGGGCCTGATTTGATTTGAGTTTAGTTTTCATGCTAATTTAGGTTTGGACTAATAAAGATTAAAACTAGAATGAATTAGTAATTTAGTAATTTAATTTAGCTTGGATAAAAAAATAGTGACTAGTAATTTTCATAATTAATTAATTTAGATTCTTAGAGAATTAGATTTAATCACTCATTCTCATGCATATTTAATTTTTATGATATATATATATCGGCATGCATCCTTTAATTGCCATTCATGCAAGTAGTTTAATTGGGATCAGTAAACGATCGTCTTTTACGATGACGGGTAAGTTCCAAGTAAATGTACTTGGGTACGAATTCTTGGTCCCCGCTCCGAGATTGGATTATTCTCGAGGTACCCCCATAATGCGTGGGAAAGGTCTCTGAGTCAATTTCAAGTAAACTTCCGTTTACCGATTAATTAAAACTGATAAGATCATGCATCATTTGCATTGCACGCATTTTAATTAGTTAATTGGATTTTAAGTAATAGATTAAGCATAATATCGTAAAAAGTAAAAAATTAAGATTCAAAAATAGAAGAGGTTGTTTCTAAATAAATGAAGATTAAAAAAATTCAAAAACAAAAGGTTGATTCTTTTAAATTTCAGTCTTTACCTATTTTTTCCCAAAGCGCCCTTCCCAGACGGAAGTCATTCATCTTTACTTGCTATTTCCCAAAGCGCCATTCCCAGACGGAAGCCACTTATTTTACTTGCTATTTCCCAAAGCGCCCTTCCCAGACGGAAGCCACTTATTTTACTTGCTATTTCCCAAAGCGCCCTTCCCAGACGGAAGCCACTTATTTTACTTGCTATTTCCCAAAGCGCTCTTCCCAGACGGAAGCCATTTATTTTCGTTTGCTATTTCCCAAAGCGCCCTTCCCGGACGGAAGCCATTTGTTTTTACTTGCTACTTCCCAAAAATGCCCTTCTCGGATGGAAGACGCTTATTTTTACTTACTTTTTCCCAAAACGCCCTTCCCGGACAGAAGGCGCCAATTTTTATTTGTTTTTTTCTTTAAAACGCCCCTTGCCAGACGGAAGGCGTTGCTTTTTTCTTAAAATCCCCTTTCCGGACGAAAGGCAAGTTCATTTTTGTCTCCTTCAATTGCACAAGTTCAAATTTCATTTTAATGATCGTTTTCAAAGAGTAATAAAAGGTTTGATTATCCTTAAACACAAAAAGGAAAAAAATATAGGATTAAAGGGTAAAAGCAATATTTTATTTCAGACCCATAATAGATCTTGATTAGATTAGAGGTACCGTCGTTAGACGGGCGTTTGGGGGTGCTAACCCTTCCCCAAACGTAATTGACTTCCGAACTTAGATTCAGGTAACAAGACCAGACCTATAAGTTTAGTGGGTCCCTTGCCAAGCCTTGGTCTTCATTAAGCTAGCTAGGTCAATCAGGTGACTAATCACACCCTAAAGTTGAATAGTGGCGACTCCCTCTTTCCAAAGTTGTTAGCGGCAGGGTTCGGACCCCGGACCCGCACGTTGCGACAGGGCGCAAATACCTAATAAGCCAGGTTATAGGACAAATCCTGAAGAAACAAAGGAATTGGAGAAGCAAGTTGGTGAGCTGCTTCAAAAGGGTTTTCTGCGTGAAAGCCTTTCTCCATGTGTAGTTCCTATTTTGCTTGTTCCTAAGAAGGATGGAACTTGGAGAATGTGTGTTGATTGTAGGGCAATAAACAACATAACGGTAAAGTATCGTCACCCTATTCCTAGATTAGATGATATGCTAGATGAATTGCATGGTGCTTGCTTATTTTCTAAGATTGATCTTAAAAGTGACTATCATCAAATTCGCATGAAAGAGGGTGATGAATGGAAAACTGCCTTTAAAACTAAATTAGGGTTGTATGAATGGTTAGTTATGCCTTTTGGATTGACTAATGCACCTAGTACATTCATGCAATTAATGAATCATGTTTTAATAGCTTTTATTGGCAAGTTTGTTGTTGTTTATTTTGATGATATACTTGTGTATAGCCGAAACCTAGATGAGCATGTTAAGCATCTAAGATGTGTGTTAGATGTACTTAGGGTTGAGAAATTGTATGCTAACCTTAAGAAGTGCACCTTTTGCACAAACAAACTTGTTTTGTGGTGTCATCGCAAGGTATAGAAGTTGATGAGGAGAAGATCAAAGCAATCAAAGATTGGCCACCCCCCACCAACGTTGGTCAAGTGAGATCTTTTCATGGACTAGCCGAATTCTATAGGAGGTTTGTTAAGGACTTTAGCACCTTAGCCGCACCTATTACAAGTGTTATGAAGAAGAATGCACCATTCAAGTGGGGAAAAGAACAACAAGAAGCATTTGAGACCTTAATGGAAAAACTAACTAATGCTCCTTTGCTTGTTTTGCCTAACTTTAACAATACTTTTGAGATTGAATGTGATGCATCAGGGGTTGGAATTGGAGCTGTTTTGATACAAGGTGGGAAGCCCGTCGCATACTTTAGTGAGAAATTGATGGGGCTGCATTGAATTATCCAACATATGACAAAAAGTTGTATGCTCTTGTGAGGGCGTTTCAAACTTGGCAACACTATCTATGGCCTAAGGAATTTGTGATTCATACCGATCATGAAAGCTTGAAATATTAAAGAGGCCAACAAAAGCTAAACAAGAGACATGCTAAGTGGAGTGAGTTCATAGAGAGCTTTCCTTATGTTGTGCGATACAAACAAGGTAAGGACAATGTTGTAGCCGATGCTTTATCAAGGAGGTATGTCTTACTTTCCATGCTTGATTCTAAGTTTCTTGGATTTGAGTATATTCAAGAATTGTATGCTAGTGATGTTTCCTTTGGTGAAAATTTTAAAGCATGTGAAAATTCTGGATTTGGAAAGTATTATAAGCATGATGGATTTTTTTTTAAGGAATCTAGATTGTGTGTGCCTTCTTGTTCTTTGCGCATCTTGCTATTGAGGGAATCGCATGAAGGGGGTTTAATGGGTCACTTTGGAGTTGATAGAACATATGACATATTGCATGAACACTTCTTTTGTCCTAAGATGCGACATGATGTAGGGAAGTATGTTGCTAGTTTTATTGTTTTTTTGCAAGCTAAATCTACTTCTAAACCTCATGGGTTGTATACTCCTTTGCCTATTCCTCATGAACCATGGACTCATATTAGTATGGACTTTGTGTTAGGATTACCTCGTTCTAGGAGAGGTAAAGATTCTATCTTTTTGGTTGTTGATAGGTTTTCTAAGATGGCACACTTTATTGCATGTACTAAAACGGATGATGCCATTAATGTAGCTAATTTGTTCTTTAAAGAAACCGTTAGACTACATGGAATGCCTAGGACGATTGTAAGTGATAGAGATGCTAAGTTCTTAAGTCACTTTTGGAGAACTTTATGGGCTAAGTTAGGTAATAAGTTGTTATTTTCAACTACTTGTTATCCTCAAATCGATGGTCAAACGGAAGTAGTTAATAGGACTTTGTCTACTTTGCTTAGAGCATTAATTAAGAAGAACTTAAGAACTTGGGAGGATTGTCTACCTCATGTTGAATTTGCATATAATAGAAGCATACATAGCACTACTGGATATTCACCTTTTGAAACTGTGTATGGCTTTAATCCTTTAACCCCATTAAATTTGTTGAGTGTACCTTTGAGTGTGCAAGTCAACATGGATGGACAAAGGAAGGCCGATTATGTTAGGGAACTTCATGCTAGGGTTCGAGCTCAAATTGAGAAGAAAACACAACACTACATGAAGATTGCTAACAAGGGGCGCAAAGAAATCATCTTTGAACCCGGGGATTGGGCTTGGTTGCATCTAAGGAAGGAAAAGTTCCCTGAAAAGAGAATGTCTAAGCTCTTACCTCGTAGAGATGGTCTATTCCAAGTCTTGGAGAGGATCAACAACAATGCCTACAAGCTAGATCTTCCAAGTGAATATGGTAATGTAAGTGCTACTTTTAATGTTTCAGACTTATCCTTGTTTGATAGTGATGCAGATTTGAGGACAAATCCTTTTCAAGGGAGAGGGGATGATGCGCCAAGGGCTTATCATGGCTTAGAAGAGCACATTGGAGCTAATGAAGATCATGTCTTGGATAAACATGGAGATGTCATGAATGCTAAGCTTGGAGGAGCATGGAGTTGGAGGCATTGCATGTGACCGACCATAGCTTGAAGAAGCCGCGCAACACCGGCCACATGACCGGCCATCGCATGCGCCATCGCATGGAGCAACTGGCCATAACCGGCCATCGCATCAGGCAACAACCGGCCACAACCGGCCATCGCATGGGGCATCCGCGCACAACCGGCCATTCGATCCTTTAGCCATTCCGCAAGGTCCAATGACTAGGACTCGGGCTAAAAGGTTCAAGGAAGCTTTATTGGGCTTTGTTAGATCTCATCTTGGAGGTTTAGAGTCCATTGAAGACCAATTGGAGAGCATTGAAGTCGACATCACCAAGAATATTCCCATCGATTCCAAGTTATACACTGTACTTGAAATCGATGATCATTAGTTCTTATGTTGTGTAATTCCGCCACATGGGCCTTTATTCTATCTTAGATTAGTTATTTATTTAGTCTAGAAGACATTGGGTTGGGGCTTGTTTGACTAAGTCCAATCCTTGCTTAATTAAGTTATGTATTTACTTTTCCTAGTAGGACAAGGAGTAGACAATTTCCTTGATTCTTCCTTTTATGTATGCCGCCCTTATAGGATTAGGAGTTGGTATGTTATGCACCAACCCCTCCCCTATATAAGGGCTCTTTTATCTTTTGAAAACATAAGTTGAGTTGATTAATAAAGTTGAGGATTATTTTCCCAAATTGATTATCTTAGCTTCATTGTTCTAGTTTGAACAACTTAGGTTCTTCAATCTTGTAGAGTCCTAGCAAACAATTAGGTTGTGATTGCTTAATTGTTTGTGAATCTTGTGATCTTAGGTTGATAATTGCAGGTCTAATTATTCATATAAGGCGACGAACGAAGGAGGATTTATCAAGTGAAGATTTTCGACATACTAGTCTAGAAGACTTGGTGATTCAAGTAGATCTTTGGCGGGTTTCAAAGGTGGGCTTGAACCGATTTGGAACTAGATTCGTATCAGCTGGGCCGCACTACAAGCCACTTGCGGGTATCCCATATGGTTGGGACTTGGACCCAAATGGTCTAGGCCCAAGAGAGCAGACAAAAGATAAAAAAAAAAAAGAGAAAAAGAGAAAGGAAAAACAAAAATGAAAAGGAAAGTAAGGGGGAAAAAAAAGAAATGAAAAGGGTAAAATCTAAAATGAAATAAGAAAAATAAAGAATCGGGTCACTAATTGGACACATATTAGTTTATTTTAGACATTTGTTTTTTCCTGTACCAGTATTTGACAGGTGGTTAGAGTTTAGACAAGTGTTGAATCTTTGGCGAAAAAAAAACAGGTGTTAAATATAGATTTTTTTAAAAATTTTCTTCTCTTTCCCCGTCTCTTCCTTCTCTCTTCCCTTCTTTTCTCCATTAATTCTTTGTCTTTTTCTCTGTCTTCTCGACCCATTCTCTCTCTTTCTTCTCTTCCATTTTTCATTCAATTCATCTCATTCTTCCCCATCTAGGAGAGGCACGAGACAAAACTTGTGGTTGGGTTTCTTTGGGTTGTGAGTTCTCTTCTACTCCAGGTGAATCTTTCTACCAAATATTCTTTGTTTCCACATTTTCTAACGTTTTTTTGTCATGCTGTGATTGCATCTTTTTTTTTTGGTTTATTTTGTTTTAGGGTTTTGATTCAATTAAGTGCAGGTTGTTTTATCGCCTTACCAGGTCTCTCTCAAGTCTCTCTCAGTCTTAAATCAATTATCTAAATTTGATTATTTTGTATGCTTTTTATTCTGATATTTTCTGTGATTTTGAACTTTGGTTGTTTGTTTTCCTCCCTCTGATTCATTGGTTCCTCAGCTGGGTTTTTGACAGTAGAAAGAGAGAGATTATCAAAAGAGACAGAGAGAAATCTGGAAGCACGAATGGAGATAGAGTCAAAGAGGGTGAGTTGTCAGGTATGTTTTTTTTTTTTCAAAATCTTAGCAAATCTAATTGCTTCCCGAGTTTGATTGATTGAAAGTTTCGATGATTTTCGTTAGGGTATTTTTGTTGGTAATGCTGATTAATATTTTAAAATCTTAGTCATGCTGATTATGTTTGCTGTCTTTGCATGTTTGATTTGGCTTTTTTTACTTTTGGGTTTTGATTGAATTGGGTTTGTTCTTGAAGCTCTCTATTCTTTAAATTCTTGGTATTTCTTTCAGGTGATATTTTCCCTTGCTCTTGCATGTTTAGTTTTCAATTTGGTTTTTGTTTTCTGTTCATGATTCATTGTTGCAAATTTCATTTTGTTTTCTTTTAATTTCTCTTGGTTATTGCATGTTATAATTTCATTATATTTATGCATATTATTTGGTGTGCTTTACCCACACTATATTTTGACAATTTGAACTGTACTAAAAATTTGCAAAGAACTATAATTTTTTTTTTTTAGTTTTCATGTCCTTTGAACATATTGCATTTGAAGGAAAGCCTACTGATATATTATAATTTTCCTTCATTGTTAGTTGATTTGATTATACTTTATAACAATTGAGCTTTGAAATACTTTTGGTAGTTTAGAACCCATTCATTTAATTTTTCTTCTTTTGAAATTTACAGGCATGGAAGAACTTGGAGTCTTATATTAAATTCAAATCATGGAGTATTTGCAAATAGAACTTCGGTAAGTACACAACATGTTTATTGCAAGCTACTGACAACATATTTATTTTATCTGTTTGAGTCTTTTGTGGGCGGCAAAAAATTGATGGTCAAATAGCTTAAGAGGATTGATCAGAGAGCATGAAAAAGCATACATGATCAGTTAGTTGTGTTATTTCTTATGAAAATATAAATTTATGATCAGTTTTCTACTTCGAAATATGCAGGTGGAATCACGTAGAGATATATGTTTTCCAGATTTTGATATTGAGATTATGAAATTTATTTTATTGGGCACTTGGAAGGCGCATAGTAACTAGAATCATGGTGATAAGTTTTTTTGTAGGCTATTCTGGAATCGCAAAGGTTTCTGTTGGTTATCTGTCCTCTGACATTGTAGCTTGAATTAGAAAATGATCAGCGCTCTGACATTGAAGTTCGAATTAGCAAAATGATCATGTCTTTCATTAAACAGTCTAGCTGTTGATTTTTGGTTGTTACTCCAGCAAATACATGCTTAGCAAACTCTGATGCACTTTCATATTGCTGGAATTGCTAATCCTCATAGTAATTTTTGCTATCAAAACCTCAAGTTCTGCGCTGAATTGCTGTTTCAATTTTTTTTTTCGAACTTTCTGATTGCAGGTTTAGATCCATGAACTTTTTGATTGCAGGTTTAGATCCATCGATCTTATCACAAAGGTGAGGAATTTTTTTTAAATGAAACTCTCTTTTTCAACTATGATGATGTTGCGTCAAAACTCTCTTGCTAGAGTTTTCGCGGTAAAAACTTTATGACAGCATAGGGGCGTGCCAGTCAATTTGTTGAAATTGACAAAGAGGTTGTAGAAACATGGATCTGTTGCGCGGAGCAGCAGATTAAAGAGAGCAATTTGTAGGGACTGGATCAAAGTCACACCGGAGCATTTAAATCATTGGATCCACAAGATAAGTCTTCCTAAATTTGCGCTTCAAGAGCTGTTGTTGATTGAGATTGAGAGAAAATAACAAGTTGATTGTTATTGTTGAGAGAGAAACACGTGTACAATGTTTTAACGTCCGAAGATAAGATTGAAACAAGGAAATAACACTTCATGAGTGTTCTTTTGTCTGGAGACAAGATTGAAACAAGGAAATATTGAAGAACGAGTAAGAACTCGTGATGAACAAGAGAAAAAGCGCGGAGCTTTTGAGAGAAAATAAGCACGGAGCTTGGTTTTTTGCACGGAGCAAGTTTATAGCTGCAGAAGCTGGTTGGTGTAGCTGTGGAAGTGTTTTTGAAGCTCTGGGATTGATCCTTTTATATAGGGGGCGGCATGGGCCTTGAACTTGATGGGGTTGACTTGCTCAGGAAGGCGAATTCCACCTCCTCAGGAGATGACAGCTTCTATGAAGGAGAGGTGAAGCTTCCTTCTTCTTCTGATAGCTTCCAGAAGTAGGAATTGGTCTCCCTCCTTGTCTTGTAATTAGAAAAAATGGTTTAAACCGGGGTGGAAAAGCCATGTGTCCTTAACTGAAAAGAGTGTAAAAGTTACCACTGAGGTCGGATTGAGCCCAAATTTCACCAGTAGGGTTCGATTATCACCATAAGACCATGGGAAAAGTTCTGGTCGAAATCGAGCTCTCCTTCATGTTGAAATTGGTTTCACACCCCAAACTGTCCTTAATTGAAAACCGTGAATAAGTTTTTCATCTTAAGTCCGATTGAGATTAAATTTTACCAGGATGATATACATGACTCAAGGATCATCATGGTATGCTTCTTTGTTGGAGCCGCACCCTCTAGCTAGGTTAATTCCACTGATTTCGCCTTTTTGTCCTTATTTGAACAAAATGAAAAAGTTGTAATTTTGCCTCCCAGGAGATGGGAAGTAGCTAGGCGGCTTCACTGACTTGTTCGGGAGATAATATTGAGGAGGTGTGAGGTTTAAAATCTCATGCCTCTGTCACTTAAGTAAGAGTTTTACTTGCTGATAAACTTTAGCTCTCTGCCTCATTTAATTGCAGGAAGAAGGAGACAGTTTTCCTGAGACAGGGCGGCCTGTCCAGAGACATAGGAGACGGCTTTGGCTTGGTGTTGTAAGTCCATGAGATGTTTTCCATCTCTTGAATACAACCTCCTTTTTTGTTGTCTGCCTCCCGTTGACAGCTTCATTAAAAGGAAATCACCTCTCAGATGATTTTTCTGCCTCCTCCCTTATTTTTGGGCGACATTTATGGAAATATTAATAATAATTTCGAAAGTTATTATTATTTATTTAATAATTTCGACCTTAATTAATTAATTACAAGAATTTCCTAATTCAATTAGAATCAGGATGGTGCAGAAACTAAGTTTCATCAGGATTTTTAATTAAATCTTCACCACACATCTTGACATATTTTATGTGAAGACCAATTTACCCTCAATTATAAATTGAGGTATAATCAATGCCACCCCAAGCTTAAGTCCTTGACCTAAAAGGAAAGGATTTGAGCTTGTATATAAGGAAATTAGTCTTAGGCCAAAATTCTTCCTCTTATTTTTCTTTAGCTTCGTCGATCCCTCCTTTTGGTACCATACTTACCGAAAATTACAACAACTTTTTAAGCTTCAATGGCTTCCAAGAAACAAGATTTCAATAACAAATATCAAGCAAAATCATCCTCCATGCCACGCAATTCAAGCTGCAACTCGCTTTTCTTGGAGGCTTCCAAAATCATTGGCAAGGATCATGTAGATGTCGATTTTGATGATGATTATGTTGTGTTATAGCTGCTGGAATTTAGAGGATTAATTTGGTTTAAAATCCAAATTAATTTAGTGAAGAAATTGGCATAAAACCCTAGCAAAATCCATGTAATTTTCGGCCTAGGATTTAGTTTTTGCCACAAATCCTTCAATTAACATGTTGCTGCATACAATTCTTTATCAAATGGCATAACTCATGTTAATTTGATAGAATTAGGGCTAGGGTTCAATCGGCATAGGTGATGAACCCTAATTTGCAATATTCGGTCTTTATTGGCCAAAAAATAAAGCTTGATTTCGGCATAGATCTTTGATTTAGCCAAAACCGATTATGAGAAGGTGTTTGCTGCCCAAAATTAGGTTAGGTTACTTAATTAAGCACAAACCCTAATTTGATTGGGATTAAAACCCTAGATGCCGCGGCCCCAAATTGCAAGAATTGCAATTTGTGCGGCATGCAATTTTGTCCATAGGGTTAGGGTTTTGTAATTTTCGGCCTAATTAGTTAATTTGGGCCAAAATTTACTTTAATTAAGCTTAAATTATTAACATAATTAATTTTGGTAGCCATAATTAATATTTTTGCCAAAATAAAAATTATGAAATAATTTTAAGGTGGTAAAATTTAATTTCACCAACTTGTCGTATTAAGAAAATTATAAATTAACAACTTTGTTAATTTTATTTTTTGTACAGGCCGCATTTGCTATTGGGGCGGCTTTGTCCACTAAGCTTTGTATGACCCTGGCGAGGACAAAGTCCTTAGCACCATTCTCCTTGCCCCCCGGGCATTGCTTCCATCCTTTCAATCCTGGCTAGGATGCTTTCTTGGTCTTGAGTCATTTGCTCTTTAAGTAAGTCATTTGACTCCTTGAGTTGATCATTTGACTCCTTTCTTCGAGCGGTCGACTCCATGAGCTGCTGTAGCTTTTGGTCTTGCACCAAAGATATTCTATTCATGGCCTCTACGAAGAATTGCACCAAGGCCATTGAAATAGGATTCATTTGCCCCAATGTTGGGTTGGCGTGTGCTTGATAAGCTTCATCTTCATCAAGAAGACTTTCGTCTTTTTGAGTATCCAGTTCTGAAAAGCTATCATGCTCCAAGTCGTCTTTGTATTCTTTGATTTCAGGAGAGTCTTCGAACTCTTTGGAGTTAGTGATTTCCATGGTGCTGTCAACTTCCTCAAAGTCAGGGTGGTTAGAATGTTGCCCCTCGAGCATAACTTCCTCATTTACCACTTTGTCTTCGTTAAGTTGATCATCATCATGTTTGGAGTAGAAATCTTCACCACTTTCAGCGCAGTCATCACTTGTGGTACAGTCAATGGTGACATCATCTTCCTCAATGGCTTTGGCGCCATCTTCATTGCCTCCCCGAGTGTTCATTGTCTTCATGAGGCAATTGACTTGTGATATCATCTTCACCATTTCCCATACTCATGTCTTCATCAATAGAATCAGTTATATGGGTGGTGTTATTAGTAGAAGTGGCATCATCATCAGATGAAGTAGTGACACCAACATCTACTTTGATTGGAGTAGACTCATCATCACCATCATCCTTATCGGAAGTGGTGTCGTCAACAGTAAATTTCTGGAGTGTGGAGTTCATGGTCATCTCCATTTCTTTTCTTGCTTTAGCTCTTTTACGGAGTTCACGTCTTCTTCAAGTCTTCTTATTTTGCTGAATAGGTTGTCTAGGGGACTTGGGATGTTCCACCTTTCGCTAAACACCACATTGAACTTTTGGAGTTTACTGCACTGTCCTTGTCTGCACATGAGAAGTTGGAGTTCGTCTTGATTGCACCATACTGGATGAAGATGGAGCAGATGAAGAAATGCCATGTCTTTCGTTCATAGTACGGTAATGGATTTTTTGCACGTGTAATCTCATGCCTTGCCCTAGGTGGAGAAAACTCCGACTTTCTTCTAGGAGCCTTGTGTTTCAATGGTTGAGCAACATTTTCTTCTTTAAACAAACAACCACTCTTTCGAAAATTAGCCATCACCTTGTCAACAACTTCTTCTACAAGAGGGGAGACTTGGGTGGCCACTTGGTGTGGATGGAGTATGAGAACTTGATGTGGGTGAAACTGAGACGATGTGGCCAAGGATGGCGTCACTTGCTGCTGTACTTGCCACTTGAGTGCTGTTGCTATCTCAGAGATGGCTTCTTACACTTGTTTGAAGCCATTCTCATTTTTGGTTATTTGTTCTTGGATCATCTCTTGGATTCTAGCTTCCATCTTGTTCACCACCTCTTCTATGGCGCTAGCAAGATTACTAGGAGTGATGCCTCCTGGAAGGTAGGAGGCGCTACCACCTTTGTTACTTTCTGCAAGTAGGGAGACATCTCCTCAAACAAGGGAGAAACCTTCTTTGTTACTTTCTGCACCACTTTCATGTTCATGTAAGAACATGTGGTGCAGAGAATCCTGCTTTTTCCTTGCATCCTTACTGGTTAGTTGTCCATTTTTTGGGAGACTAAATGCAACCATATGTATAGGAGCTGGGAAAGGATCCTTGTCGACTCCCATATCCATCTTGAGAGGCTCAGGGAACTTAAGTATTCCCCTTTTCTATTTTCTCTTGTACTATATTCTTGAATACAATATAGTTGTTGGTTGAATGCCTCCACGAGTCGTGGTACTTGCATTACTCTCTTCCTCTGATGTCTTCAGGTGAAGGAAGGACATGTCCTGGAGGAAGCTTAATCAAGCCAGACTTAATCAGAAAATAAAAAACTTCATTCATTTTTGAGACATCAAACGAATAAGTTCTGCTTCCATCATGCAACTTATTTTTTGCTTGTCGTTGGTATATGGCGGCAAACCTTTCTTGCGTCTGAGGGTGTCCAATTCCTGTCCTTATTAGACATGGACATTCAATAGGCTGCTCGACCTTGACCTCAGCAATTCCAAGTTCAATATTTGGCTCTTGATAGTAAGTGCCATAAGATGAACTTCTTCGTTCGTTGTCCTCTCGCAAGAGAGTCTCATATCTTGCCACTTTGGTTGACATCTTGAAGAAATCTCTGAAGTCGACTCTTTCGAATTTCTTTCGAAGTTCCATGTCAAGTCCATTGTGTGCTAAGCGCACAAATTCTTCCTCAGGGAGTGGGGTGCGGTATCTGTTCCTTAACTTTTTGAAACAAGTCAAGTAGTCTTCAGCCAACTCCCCTTTCATTTGATAGAGGCGTGACAGGTCAGCCATGGAGACTTCTGGTTCAATTCGATAGAACTGAGTATGGAACATCCTCTCCATATCTTCCCAAGTCCTTACTGCATTGGGTGGTAAGTTAATATACCACGTGACGGCTGCACTAGTGAGGGAGTTGGGGAACAAACGAAGTTTGTGATATCCTGAGTTAGCTTCTCCACATTGCAGTGTGAAACGAGCAATGTGTTCCAAGGTTGTCTGCTCACTTTAAGTTTTATTTTCACCTCCAAGTCCAGGTTGGACGGCTCCTAGAGGAGAAGGAGGTGGAGGTGGAACTTGTTGATTGTTCACCTCATTGTTGTTCACTTGTTAAAGTGGTGGCGCAGGTAGGGCGCCAGGCAGCTGTTGATTTTGCCCCCCGAGTCTGTCTTCGATCACACCAATCTGAGCCATGATGCTTTCTCGATTTTGCATCATTTGCTCATTAAGAGAATCATTAGCTTCCTTAAGTTGGTCATGAGACTTGTTCATTCGATCTATTGATCCTATGAACTGCTGCGTCTTCTGTTCATGCGCCAAAGACATTTCATTCATGGCGTCGGTGAGGTATTGCAGTAGGATCTTCGAATTAGGGTTTAAAGGCTGTAGTGAAGGATCAACTATGGCTTTGCTTTTGGTTTGCATGCCATGACTTGACTTCCCATCATCACCTTTTGGCGGAATGTTTGCCACTAGGAACTAAAAATGAAAGAAAAAAAATAATTAAAAGAAAAAGAACAAGTAAACAAGGCAAACCCTAGGGGTGTTGATCGAGTTAAAATTAACCCTATTTTTTTATAGCTATTTTTCTATGCTTTTTACTATTTTTATGTGTAATTTAACCCTATTTTATAAGTATTTGTGTCTTTAGGTCTTGAACACAAGAAAAGTGGAAACTTGTTGTTTTTCACTCTTTTTGTAGCTATTTTGATGACTTTTTACTCAATTATGGACTTAGCAATTTGGAGTGAAGATTTGAAGATCTAAAGTTCGTGTTTGAAGATTTATTGAAGATAATTTGAAGATATGAAGACTATTGAAAAATTATCTCAAGAGGCAAGAATTGAAGATTGGAGCTTTAATTGCGAAGGATTGAAGACAAGCCATGAAGAAGCCCGGATGTTATGGAATTTTGGATATTTTATACGGGATAATACTCAACCCATATAAGCCCATAATTGGAGTTAAATCTCAATTTGTGCCGCATATATCCAAGGAAATATCCAATTCCCGCAATTTCCGGATACTAGTCCTAGTTGGATTAGGTTTCAGCGCAGTCTCGGTAAAAAGGCAATAACTTTCTGCTAAGATGTCTGTTTTAGGCCCTTGAGTAGCCGTTGGAAAGCTAATTCCGAGATCTACAACTTTTCTTTGAAGTCCAAAGCCAAGTTCTGCCATCTTCAAGTTCGAAATTGCTGTCGAAGTTTCTGTGCGATTTCAGAATTTTCTAGAGTCCTGTTTACAATTGGATTTTGACTCTAGGAAGACTTTTAAGCCAATTTGGAGACCAAGTCAGCCTCTAAACCGTCCTAGACCCTTTCCTAAGTCTATATGGAGTCTAATTAGTCCACTATAAATAGCCACATTATGTAACACAAATCACAGACACCAACACAATTCTAGATCTCTTTCTTTTCATCTTTTTCTTAGTTTTTCTTCTAGTTTTTCCTAAGGGTGTCAACACCCCTTCTTCAACTAGAGGGGTGCGATATCCCTTGTGCTATCAAGGGAGGATTTTAACCTTCAAGTCTTGTAAGTTTTCTTATGCCTCTCATGGATTTAAGAAAATCCATGAGTAGCTAAATTTTTTATACTTCTTATCTTTTGCTGGATTCAATCAATAGATTATGGTGAGATTTGTGTGCTTATAATTTGATGTTTGTTCTTGATTGATAGCTTTTTGATATCTGTTTTATTTTATGATCTTGATAATTATTGATTTATGTGGCCACTAATGATGTAATTGGATGGATCTATAGTTAAATCAAGCTTAGTGCGGAAGCTCGAGTTTGATTGTGAGGTAACAAAATTGATGCGTTGGAAAGCGGTCAATTGGGCTCATAAGTCTTGTGGCTGATTTAACTCATTCGATTGGTTTTAACTTGTTAAACATGTGTGAAAAATAATAATTGTTCTTAATGCTTTGTTCTTTAGTGCTTTTTAAGCCCGAAAGGGAAATTAATTGCGAAAAGAATAAAAGGGATAATTTAAGCTCAGAAGAGAAATCTTATCTAATATAGATGGTAGGGTTTTCCCTAGACCAATTATCATTGAGAATCAAATATTGAATTCATCTTTAAAATCAAGGATCCATAGTTAATTTGATTGATTTCTACCATTGGAGAAGAAGTATGTTTTTTAATTATTGTTTGCTTTATAAATTGCCATAGATTTAGATTTAATTAACTTTGCTTTATTTTTAGTTTAATTGTTTTCTTTTTAATTGATTATTCTAAATCCCCTGTTTTCTGTTTTAAAAGTAATTTTTGGAAAAGATTTATTCTTGAGATAAGTTTATTCCCCTTCTCTGTGGGATTGACCCCTGCTTACCCTATCTACTTAGTTAGGTTTTTGTGGGGATTATTTTTATGATTACTGACGACCAATCATAAATTTTGGCGCCGTTGCCGGGGAAGTAAGGAATAGAACCAAGAGTTAATTTTCTTTTGAATTTATTTTTGTTTTTGCGTTTTTCTAAAAAAAATTTTGCGATAAATAATTTTTTTTTTATATATATATAAAATTTTTATTTTCAGCTTTTTAATTTTTGTTTAAGAATTGTTACTGCTAATTTTTCTTTTTAGTTTTGTTTTTGATTTTTCTAGGAAGTTGCATGCCAAAGACAAGAAGTAGTGGTACAGAAGATTTTGAATTCTATTCTGAGTCAGAAAGAACACTGTTCCAACTAAGGAAGGAGACACAATGTTGTCAACAAGAAAAGGAGTCATCCAATTCGAGTTCTCAACCTAGTTCTTCTAGATCTGCTGGTTCAACATCATCACAAGACATGGCCAACAATGAGCCCAAGACTCTGAGAGAGTTAGCTGCATCAAACGTTACTGCACAATGCTTAGCAATTCGAGACCTAGATACAACTGGAAACTTTGAGATAAAATCTGGATTTATTCAGATTTTACCCAAATTTCATGGTTTTCCTGGAGAAGATCCTCACTGACATCTTACTGATTTCCAGATTGCCTGTGCATCTACAAGTATTCAAGGTATTTCTGAAGATCAATTCAAGCTAAGAACTTTCCCGTTCACTCTTGTGGATCGTGCAAAAGATTGGTTGTACCTATTACCTACTGGTTCAATCGCATCTTGGACGAGCCTTAAGAAGTTATTCTTGGAAAAGTACTTTCCTGCTCACAAAGTATCAAGTATAAGGAAGGAGATTTGCGGAATTAAGCAACGCCATGGAGAAACAATGCATGAATATGGGGAACGTTTTAAGACACTGTGTGTGAGCTACCCCAATCATCGAATCAATGAACAGTTGCTGATCTAGTACTTCTACGAAGGATTACTACCGTTTCACAGATCTTCCATAGATTTTGCAAGTGGAGTAGCTTTCATAGACAAAACTCCCGCCGATGCTTGGACTTTAGTGGAAAACATGGCTACAAACACTCAACAATTCGGATCTCGAGAAGACTATGCATCAAGAGAAGGCAATATAAGAAGAATTAGTGAAGTTTCTACCTATTCCACCTCATTGGAGCAACAACTTCAAGAAACGAATCAGCAAATCGCTATACTCACTAATTTGTTCCATGCGAATTTTTCAAGTGTACCGAAGGTTTGTGGTATTTGTTCTCAAGGACACTACACTGATAAGTGCCCTTCTTTGGAACATAAGACGAAAGAAGTCAATGTTGTGGGAATACAAGGAGCTTATCAAAGGAAGCTTGAACCTTATTGGAGAGCCGAGCAACCAAGTCAACAATATGGGAACCAAGGTAACTATCAAGGAAGGCCAATGAATTTTCAAAGGTCTAATTTCCAACAATCTTCACAAGTTGTTTCCACCGAGATGCAACAAATTAAGGAAGCTATGGAGATGATGAGGAAACAACTAAGTCAATTGGCTAGTGACATGAGTGATCTTAAGACACAAGGTCAACAAAGAATCCCATCGCAACCAAAGGTACCTCCTAGAGAGAATGTAAGTGTAATTACTTTAAGGAGTGGAAAAGAGTTGGAAGAACCCTATCCAACCCATGCCGCACAAGATAATGGAGAGATGAGCTATACCAAAGAAGAAGAATTGCAAGTGCCTGTCAAAGAAATCAAGATTGAAGATGAACCTAATGGAAAAGGGATATGTGATTCTAGCAAGGAGAAAGCCCCGGTCAAGCCGAAGGATCAAAAGGAACCTTTAGTGCCTTTCCCATCAAGATTGAAGAAGTCAAAGAAAGAAGATGATGATCAAGATATTTTGGAGATACTTTGAAAAGTTGAGGTCAACATCCCACTTCTTGATGCCATTCAACAAATTCCAAATTATGCAAAGTTACTTAAGGAACTTTGTACCAACAAGAAAAGGTTACAAGGTAAGGTAACTGCTGGAGCTAATGTCTCTGCTGTGCTTCAAAAGAGTTTACCTCCTAAGTGCAAGGATCCAGGTACGTTTTCTATTACTTGTTCTATTGGAAGAAGTATCATAGAGAATGCTATGCTTGATTTAGGTGCTTCTTTAAGTGTTATGCCTTATTCTTTTTATAAATCTTTGAATCTTGGTCCTTTGAAAACTACTGATGTTATTCTGCAGTTAGCTGATGGATCTTTGGTTCATCCTAAAGGTGTTTTAGAGAATATCTTAATTAAAGTTGAGCATTTGATTTTTCCTATTGACATATTCGTTATGGATATGGAACATTCGAAAGATCAATGTCCTCTTTTATTAGGAAGACCTTTCTTAAGAACCTCTCATACTAAGATTGATGTATTCAATGGTTCATTGACCATGGAATTCGATGGTTATGTCATCCACCCTAGAATTTCATCTCAATTGCCTTTGAAGTCTAATGATTTTGTTTATGTTGTAAACTCTAAATGGGTTGAGAAAGGAGCCATTGAAGAATCTTCATCAACATCGCCTGCTCAGATTTCCAAAGGGAGACAAAGGATTGCCACCTTTCAACAACTTAAGGATGAAAGTTTTTACCAAGCTTGGGATAGATTCAAGATGCTTTGTGCCGATTGCCCTCACCATGGCATATCGCAACAAATTCTGATTACATACTTCTATCAAGGATTAGGAGTGAATGATTAGATTCTTGTTGATAGCATCGATAATATTCCCTTGTTTGATAGAACCCCTGATGCTGCATATGAAGCGTTGAAAGCTTTGTCTAAAGCAATTGAACCCCCTAGCTTTAGAGGAAAGAAAGATCGAGAAGAGCCAAAGGAAATAACAAAGTTAGAAGTCAACAACAATCAAAGAGTTCCACCATCCATGATGAATGACAAGACAAGCCATCAAGTAAAGAACGAAGCGAAAGAAGATACTTCAACAAAGCAGCAAGATTTCATTCTTCAAGATAGAGGAAAAGTTGGAAGCATTCATCAACGCAAGGAAGAGAGTTTTCCCCAATTTTGGAAAAGATTTAAGAAGCTCTGTGCTGATCATCCTCAACATGGTTATGATCAGAGAAGATTGGTTCGAAACTTCTATCAAGGATTAAGAGTTTCTGATCGATTGGCTGTTGATACTCTCACTCACATTCCACTGTTCGATCATAGCACTAATGACATATACTTGGTATTGGAAAATTTTGCTCAAATGCTAAGTGTTCCATCAACCAAGAAGAAGAAGAAAGGGAAACTTGAAGCTAGTGCCCCAAAGGAGTCAATCCAAGGTCATTGCCCAGATAAGGCCCGGCCATCCATGCCCCATGACCGGCCAGGACCAGCCACAGCCTGGCCTTGTCCGACACCAACCATGCCGACAGCCCAACTATGCCCGGCCATAGCCGAGGCACCTCAAGGCTATACAGTGCCATGCTCAGCCACTGCCCGACCAGGATTATCCTCTACCGCACCAAGGCCGGCCAAAGCCGCATCACCCCAAGTTTTCACCAAGTTAGCACCGACCATTACCGTGCCACTTCCGGCCAAATGCTTTTCAAGTCATGCCATCGCCATGCGCCACCTTTAGATCGTGCTGCTTTATATTCTTTGATACTTTCAAGTCTTGAAAAGATTCAACTTGAAATTATCAAAGTCATTAATGAGAGTAAAATCACTAAGGACTTGTTGAAGGAATATATCCAAAGTTCCTTCACCCTTGAAGAATAATTTCTTTAAGACAGTCTAGCCAAAGACCTTAAAGAAAGACGCTTATTGGGAGGCAACCCAATATTTTTACTAACCCTTAATTTTTCTTTGTTTATTTTATTTTTAGGAATTCTTATTAAGGAGATACAAGATGAAGCAAACGAAGCACAATAGTTTTGGACAACTACAAGGATTCGATAATGGAGCCAATAGAGAAGCTTTCTTAAACCTAATCTCCATTTAATTTCTTTTGCAATACTTTGATTGATTATTGCTTTGATTGTTTGTCTTGCTTTTTCCTTGATATGAATCGCATATAGGGTTTAAATTTGCATATCATATTTATCTTTATTGATTTTATTTTAAGATTACCGCACTTACAAGCATATGTCTTTCCACATTGATGACAATGTGTCTTTTAAGTGTGAGGGAGAGAGTCTAATATAGAGTCTGCATGGATAATAAATAAATAATAGACTTTTATCACAATAAAAAACCACATAAAAATACAATAAAATTTTTCAAAAATTTTGACAAATTTTGATTTTTCATATATATATTGAGAGATTGATTTGCTTATGATTGAAGAATACTTAGAATTTTTAAGAATGTTTGATTCATTGATTGATTTATAGCATGTTATCTTATTTCTTGAAATTAGGTATAATTAGAGTTCTGTGATATGACCCTATTATTGATTGTTTCTATGATTGCCTATTTTTGCAACTTGTGTTTAATTTTTATTGAAATTACAATAAAAAAAAGTATGTTATGGATATGTCAAGAATACCTGTGGGGGACTATTTATATAAAAGGGTAGTTAAAAAATCTTTTTCATAAAAAGAAGTGTTTTCATGCAAGAGGAGAAGAGGTATTTCTGCTTAAAAAAAATTCATTGTTGTCACTCTTTTCTTTAACAAAAGGAGTTGGTAACCCCTGGAAAGAGGATAAGAGGCTTGGAATTGCAGAAATATTGTCACTCTTTTAAAAAATAGAGTGAGTCCCTCTAGAGTGCTAGTAGCCTCAAAATAAAAACAAAGGGCATTAGTAACCCCTATCATGAACACTTCGAAGTTAGTAACCTCAATTTTCTAAATAATTACCCTTTGAAAATCATTATAACCCACGATAACCCTTGATTTGTATCCATGATATGCATTCCTTTGAGTAATGGAGGTAAAGATGAAGACATAAGCTTATAGGAAGAAGTAATTATAGGATGTGATAAATGATAAGTGATTAAAACTACTTTGATTATGGTTACTTAAGAATAAAGATGCTTGCTATTTATTGATCCTTTGAATTGAGTACTCTTATTATTCTTTGTTATTCTAATTTCATGATTGAATTGATCCTTAGTGCATTCAAGGTTTTTCAAAAATATTTGAACATATGTTTAATTTCTCATGCATAAATTTAGGTTGAGTTAGTCTTTGTTTTTGTTTTCATAGTTTTTCTGCACTAGTTTGCTAGGGACTAGCAAAGGTTTAGTGTGGGGGATTATGATCGAGCTAAAATTAACCCTATTTTTATAGCTATTTCCTATGCTTTTTACTATTTTTTTTGTGTAATTTAACCCTATTTTATAAGTATTTGTGTTTTTAGGTCTTGAAAACAAGAAAAGAGGAAACTTGTTGTTTTTCACTCTTTTTGTAGGTATTTTGATGACTTTTTACTCAAATATGGACTTAGCAATTTGGAGTGAAGATTTGAAGATTTGAAGTTCGTGTTTGAAGATTTATTGAAGATAATTTGAAGGTATGAAGACCATTGAAGAATTATCTCAAGAGACAAGAATTGAAGATTGGAGCTTTAATTGCGAAGGATTGAAGACAAACCATGAAGAAACCCGGATGTTATGGAATTTTGGATATTTTTTATGGGATAATACTCAGCCCATATAAGCCCACAATTGGAGTTAAAATCCCAATTTGTGCCGCATATATCCAAGGAAATATCCAATTCCCGCAATTTCCCGATACTAGTCCTGGTTGGATTAGGTTTCAGTGCAGTCATGGTAAAAAGGTCATAAATTTCTGATCAAATGTTCATTTTAGGCCCATGAGTAGTCGTTGGAAAGATAATTCCGAGGTCTACAACTTTTCTTTGAAGTCCAAAGCCCAGTTCTACAATCTTCAAGCCCGAAATTGCTTTCAAAGTTGCTGTGCGATTTCAGAATTTTCTAGAGTCCTATTTTCACTTGGATTTTGAGTCTAGGAAGACTTTTAAGCCAACTTGGAGACCAAGTCAGCCTCTAAACTGTCCTAGACCCTTTCCTAAGTCTATACAGAGTCTAATTAGTCCACTATAAATAGCCAGCTTATGTAACACAAATCACAGACACCAATACAATTCTAGATCTCTTTCCTTTCATCTTTTTCTTAGTTTTTCTTCTAGTTTTTCCTAAGGGTGTCGACACCCCTTCTTCAAGAAGAGGGGTGCGATATCCCATGTGCTATGAAGGGAAGATTTTAACCTTCAAGTCTTGTAAGTTTTCTTATGCCTCTCATGGATTTTGAGTAGCTAAATGCTTTTTACTTTTTATCCTTTGGTGAATTCAATAAATAGATTATGATGAGATTTGTGTGCTTATAATTTGATGTTTGTTCTTGATTGATAGCTTATTGATCTCTGTTTTATTTTATGATCTTGATAATTATTGATTTATACAGCCACTAATGATGTAATTGGATGGATCCATAGTTAAATCAAGCTTAGGGCGGAAGCTCTAGTTTGATTGTGAGGTAACAAAATTGATGCGTTGGAAAGCGGTCAATTGGGATCATAAGTCTTGTGGCTGATTTAACTCATGAGTTTGGTTTTAACTTGTTAAACATGTGTGAAAAATAATAATTGTTCTTAATGCTTTGTTCTTAATGTTTTGTTCTTTAGTGCTTTTTAAGCCCGGAAGGGAAATTAATTGCGAAAAGAATAAAAGGGATAATTTAAGCTCGGAAGAGAAATCTTATCTAATATAGATAGTAGGGTTTTCCCTAGACCAATTATCACTGAGAATTAAATATTGAATTCATCTTTTAAATCAAGGATCCATAGTTAATTTGATTGATTTCTACCATTGGAGAAGAAGTATGCTTTTTAATTATTGTTTGCTTTATAAATTGTCGTAGATTTAGATTTAATTTACTTTGCTTTATTTTTAGTTTAATTGCTTTCTTTTTAATTGATTATTCTAAATCCCCTGTTTTCTGTTTTAAAAGTAATTTTTGGAAAAGATTTATTCTTGGGATAAGTTTATTCCCCTTCTCTGTGGGATCAACCCTTGCTTACCCTATCTACTTAGTTAGGTTTTTGTGGGGATTATTTTTATGATTGTTGACGACCGATCCGACGTTGAAGTAGGAGGGACTAGTTCTCGTGTCCTACTTCGATAACACCAATGGGGGTGTGGGGGTGTGGACCTTGTAGGAGGCGGACACCGTGTTGAGAGATTAAGAGTGGAGGACTTGGGGATCGCCGACTTGAGAGAGAGAGAGAGAGAGCTTCTTAGAGACGCCGAGGAACGAAGACAAATCCTTTTGTGTCCCACTGGGCGTGCCAAAAAAAGATGTTGCGCCAAAAATCTCTTGCTAGAGTTTTCGCCGTAAAAACTTTATGACAGCATAGGGGCGTGCCAGTCAATTTACTGAAATTGACAAAGAGGTTCTAGAAACATTGATCTAGTGCGCGGAGTAGCAGATTAAAGATCAGAGCGATTTGTGGGGACTGGATCGAAGTCACACCGAAGTATTTAAATCATTGGATCCACAAGACAAGTCTTCTTAAATTTGCGCTTCAAGAGCTGTTGTTGATTCAGATTGAGAGAAAATAACAAGTTGATTGTTATTGTTGAGAGAGAAACATCTGTACAGTTTTTTAACGTCTAGAGAAAAGACTGAAACAAGGAAATAACACTTCAGGAGTGTTCTTTTGTCCGGAGACAAGATTGAAACAAGGAAATATTGAAGAACGAGTAAGAACTCGTGATGAATAAGAGAAAAAGCGCGGAGCTTTTGAGAGAAAATAAGCACTGAGCTTGGTTTTTTGTGCGGAGCAAGTTTGTAGCTGCAGGACCTGGTTTGTGTAGCTGTGGAAGCGTGTTTGAAACTTTGGGATAGATCCCTTTATATAGGGGGCGGCATGGGCCTTGAATTTGATGGGCTTGACTTGCTCAGGAAGGCGAATTCCACCTCCTCAGGAGATGAAAACTTCAATGAAGGAGAGATGAAGCTGCCTTCTTCTTCTGATAGCTTCCAGAAGCAGCGAGAAGGAGAGGAAACGTCTGGGGCGCCTCCTTGGCTTCTATAAACACGTTGCTCTCCCTCCTTGTCTTGTAATTTTCGTCGTCCTCCTCCTCTTGGTGCAATTCAGTATGTCTCTACTGCCTCGTCTGATTGGAATCAACTAGTTTGATTATGAAATAGCCTCCGAATATCAAGATTTTGATTCATCAACATCAAATCCATGAAATTGACTATACTTAGTCATATCAAGCTCATCACATTATCAAAATAACCTTCAATTAAAAAAATGGCTTAAACCGGGGTGGAAAAGCCATGTGTCCTTAATTGAAAAGAGTGTAAAAGTTACCACCGAGGTCGGATTGAGCCCAAATTTCACCAATAGGGTTCGATTATCACCATAAGACCATGGGAAAAGTTCTGGTCGAAATTGAGCTCTCTTTCATGGTGAAATTGGATTCACACCCCAAACCGTCCTTAATTGAAACCGTGAATAAGTTTTTCATCTTAAGTCCGATTGAGATGAAATTTTACCAGGATGATCTACATGACTCAAGGATCATCATGGTATGCTTTCTTGTTGGAGCCACACCCTCTAGCGAGGTTAATTCCACTGATTTCGCCTTTTTGTCCTAAACTAAACAAAATGCAAAAGTTGTAATTTTGCCTCCCGGGAGATGGGAAGTAGCTAGGTGGCTTCACTGACTTGTTAGGGAGATAATATTGAGGAGGTGTGAGGTTTAAAATCTCATGCTTCTCTCACTGAAGTAAGAGTTTTACTTGCTGACAAACTTTAGCTCTCTGCCTCCTTTAATTGCAAGAAGGAGAAAGTTTTCCTAAGACAGGGCGACCCCTCCTGAGACATAGGAGACGGCTTGGGCTTGGTGTTGTAAGTCCATGAGATGTTTTCCAGCTCCTGATTACAACCTCCTTTTTTGCTGTCTGCCTCCTGCTGACAGCTTCATTAAAAGGAAATCACCTCTCAGATGATTTTTCTGCCTCCTCCCTTATTTTTTGGGCGGCATTTATGGAAATAAAAATAATAATTTCGAAAATTATTATTATTTATTTAATAATTTCGGCCTTAATTAATTAATTACAAGAATTTCCTAATTCAATTAGAATCAGGGTGGTCCAGAAACTAAGTTTCATAAGGATTTTTAATTAAATCTTGACCACACATCTTGGCATATCTTATGTGAAGACCAATTTAACCTCAATTGTAAGATGATGACATGAATTGTTCTATTTTCCTAGATATCTTTTATTTATTTGTGTGCCAATGGTCATTTGATTATAAAAATAATATCCTTTTGATTAATGAAAGAAGTTTCCAGAATTTCATGTTAAGCATATTGGTGCCTGTGTAAGGAATGTATGTAAATCTGATCTTAAAATTTGTAATCTCCAATTTATTCATCCAGCTTTTCTGTGTCATATAGTGAAATTTTGTAATCATATTATGTTGCATTCAATCAAGTATTATGAAAGCTTTACTTTTGAGTTAATTACCTCTAGATTGGAAGTCTCTAAATTAATTAATTTAAAAATCGTACTCTTTTGTCTTTTGAATTGATTACTATGGAAGCTTACTGATTTCAGTGATTTGGTTGGTTGGCTAGTGACACCAACAGGCTTCTTTTATTTTTCTTTGTGTTCCTTTGGCCATATTCTAATTTCTGATAACATGTTTATTTTGTACCATATATGCAAATTTTTTGTACTTTTGTACTTATAACTTTGTGTAACTTTGTTCATGAGACATGAGAGCTCGATACTTTGAAATCGTTGTCTTGCAGCTTGCAGGACTTTGGTGAAACCTTGAAACATTCGCATTGTGTCAAAGCGGAGTGTTGAGCATGGTACAATTGAGGTCCAATGAGCAAGCCCAAGACACTTGCTCATTAGAGGCCCTAGTGGCCCAAGACCAGCAAGTGATCCATGACGTGGCAACTCACACGTGCGCTCCCCTGAGCACGTGCAACTCGCATGAGTACTCCCCGAGCACGTGACCTTCGAACCTCTATAAATACCCCCATATCTTCCATACTCAAGGTATGAGATTCTCTTTGCTAAACTCTACTGTACTAAACCCTTGGACATTCTCTGACTTAGGCATCGGAGCTTAAACGTGGGGACCAACCCCCGCCGCTCTTGACGCTTTCTCTGGTTTTCAGGTGCTCCTTCGCCTTACCCCAGCACACTTGAAGTCAGCTGACGGTCCCGTCATCAACAATTGGCGCCGTCCGTGGGGATGTCAGACAACCGCCATGGAAGGAACACCAGATGCATCTCAAGTCAAGAAACCATGTGAAACTTCAGCAAAGAGAAACCTTTTGCAAGATCTAACACGTGGAGCTGAAACACCACCCACGTCTGAACCTCCTCCATTGAGCGTTGCAGCCCAGACACCAAACATGCCGACCCCAACAGATCTTTCGACGGTCTCGGCGCATGCGATGCATCATCTCTTCAACTACATACCATAATATTGCCCCATGCCACTCAACGTTGCGGGAACCTCCACTTCAGCAACTCCACAGCCGGTTCCCATACCTCTTCAGCATGGGGGGCAAGATGGCAATGCGGAACTTCTGAGAGCTCTGATGGCTCAGATGCAACAAGATCGCAAGGAAGCCAAGGAAAAGGAGGCAAGGGACGAGGCTCGGATTGCAATTTTGGAAGAAGCCCTCCTTCGTGCAAATGCCGCGGCTCCGTCTGAGCCCCCCAACCCCGTGGATGACCGGGATCCCCTTCCTCCGTTGAAAAACAACGTGAGAATCCCGCCTCGTGGTGTGCAAGAGGTGTCTGAAAGCAACTCTTCCTATGGGGACGACCGAACGGACGCTACCAGGACATATGGGACTGCTGAAACCCCCACTTACTCAGGGATAGCGGTGAACGGTCGAAGAAACCAAGCCCAAGTTCCCATAGCTCCTCGAGGTCCTGTTGCTCCCGTTCGAAGCCAAGTCACCGCTACACCACGAACCCCACATGCAACCACTCAGCCTCAAAGTGCGACACCAATCGTGCTAGGAGTGCAACAATTAAATGAGTTGAGAGAACAGCTGCGACAAGAGATGAATGAGCAGCTGACGAGGCATCGAACAAAAACGGCTGAAGAAACCCTCCAAATGATAAACGGGACACATACCCCACTCTCTGCAGTTGTAATGCAGGAGATAGTCCCTCAAGGCCTAAAGATGCCAAAGATAAAATACGATGGCTCAGGAGATCCACAGGAACACATGAGCCATTTCCAGGAACTCATGCTCGTGCAGAACGTCTCAGAAAATATCATGTGCAGAGTGTTTCCAACAACGCTCATAGGCCTGGGAAGGACATGGTTCTACAAGCTCCCTAGAGGATCAATTGTGAATTTTGAGCAGTTGTGTCAAGTGTTTCTCTCCAACTTCCACAACCGATTGAGAATCGCAAAGACTATTGATCATTTGTTCTATGTAAAGCAAGTCGCTGGTGGGACCGTGGAGTCCTTCACTAAACGATTCTCAGATGCTTGTTTGGAGGTGGATGATGTCCCGGATAAAGATGGGATTAGGGCCTATATGCAAGACTTGAGGGAAGAGCGACTGTTCCACAACCTCTTTGAAATGAAACCGAAAAGATTGAAGCAACTTTTTGATAAAGTTCAGCTTTATAGCCAAGCAGAAAAACAAATGAAACTAAAAAACCTCCCCCCACAAAGAACACATGAGCAATTGGCTACTAGAGAAAGACCTACGGAAAGACTGAGGAGTAGGTCCCCACGTCGGTCGCCCTTCAAGAGAAGTGATAAGGAAAAAGGACTAAGTAGTTGAAAGTTGCAGGATGCAAAACTCAAATCATCTGGACATATTTATGGTTTCGACTTGGTCCTAATCCCTACAATAAGAACCATCGAAACAACCATTTGGATAGGTGATGGAGAGCACGTGCTCAACTTTCTCCACAAGTTTGTAGTAGTAAACTTGGCACCTACCCACAACATGCTTCTCGGATGACCGCTCATGAAAAGAGTGAAAATAGTGGGCGCTATATATTGCCTTAAGGTGAAATTTCTCACTCCAACGGGAATAGGTTACATGTGCACCAATCAGAGAACCTCAAGGTACTGCCACTTGGAGTCTCTAGTGCTCCCTACTAAAAAGAAAACTCAGGAGATGGTGGAGAAGGTGTTGAGAAAGAGCGGCGAAAGCAGCACTGAGGGTAAGATGTCCATGCAGCCGAACGAATGGACATGGAGCTCAACATGTTGACCTCTAGAATTGATGCAATTGCAATTGATGAACCCCCCATGCAGCTGGTCATCGTTCCAGAAGAAGCACAACGAATAGATTGTAAAAGAAAGTTTTATCAATGAAAATATAAAATACAAACCACCACTTGTTACTTACTTATGTCCATGATGTCTTTGGAAGTTTATCAATGAAGGTGAAAAACACCAGTTATTCATCTTATCACTTGTATTAAATATCCTTTGCTTTCACCAATATGTGAGCGCTACCTAAGCAGGAATGGGTCATATGACCATCTCCAACAAGTCAAAATGGTGAGCGACCAACAAGTCAAAAGGGCGAGCAATTGTAAAATTAGCTCTATACTTGACCTCAAGACCAAAGTTAATTGGCGAGCGATTGGTTTCACTATCCTAGACCCAATAAAAGCACGAGTCAAAAGGGCGAGCAATCACAAAGATTAGCTCTATACTTAACCTCATGACCAATGCTAATTGGCGAGCGATTGTTTTCATTATCCTCGACCTAATAAAAGCACGAGTCAAAAGGGCGAGCTATTGTAAAATTAGCTCTATACTTGACCTCAAGACCAAAGTTAATTAGCGAGCGATTGGTTTCACTATCCTCGACCTAATAAAAGCACGAGTCAAAAGGGCGAGCTATTGTAAAATTAGCTCTATACTTGACCTCAAGACCAAAGTTAATTAGCGAGCAATTGGTTTCACTATCCTCGACCCAATAAAAGCACGAGTCAAAAGGGCAGGCAATCGTAAAGCTTAGCTCTATACTTGACTTCAGGACCAATGCTAATTGGCGAGCGATTGGTTTCACTATCCTCGACCTAATAAAAGCACGAGTCAAAAGGGCGAGCAATCGTAAAGATTAGCTTTATACTTGACCTCAGAACTAAGGATAATTGGCAAGCAGTTGGTATAACCATCCTCGACTTGATAAGAGCAGTTATTCATCTAATCATTTGTATTAAATATCCTTTGTTTTCACCAATATGTGAATGCTACCTAAGGAGCAGTGGGTCATATGACCATCTCCAACAAGTCAAAAAGGTGAGCTACCAACAAGTCAAAAGGGCGAGCAATTGTAAAATTAGCTCTATACTTGACTCCAGAATGAAAGCCAAAAGGCAAGCAAGATGTGTTGCGTCCTCGACCTCAAAGGCAAAGATCCCACTTAAGGGCCCAACGCCTCTTAAGGGTTGGCAAGGAAGAAGCCAAAAGGCGAACGAGATGCATTACCTCCTCGACCTCAAAGCCAAAATCCCTCTTAAGGGTCCATAGACTGCAAAAGATCCGAATGCTCCTAGACCACAAACCGCCGAGTGCTCGTCGATCACGAAGCGCCGAGTGCTCATAAGACCTTAGAGTGAAGAGTTCTCATAGATCACGAGGTGAAGAATGCATGTCGACCGCATGATGACCAACCGCGCGAGTGAAGAATGCTTAATGAAGAGCACCGGATGCTACCCTGAACAGGCGCAACTCCCCCAAGCACGTGCAATCACCAATGCGCAAAAGAAGAGTGCTCAAGGAAGAGTGCCAACCGCGCGAGTGAATAATGCTTAAGGAAGAGCACCGAATGCTACCCTGAATACGTGCAACTCCCACAAGCACGTGCGCAAAAGAAGAGTGCTCAGTGAAGAGTGCCAACCGCGCGAGTGAAGAATGCTTAACGAAGAGCACCGAATGCTCCCCTGAACACGTGCAACTCCCCTAAGCATGTGCAATCACCAACGCACGAAAGAAGAGTGCTCAATGAAGAGTGCCAACCGCGCGAGTGAACAATACTTAAGGAAGAGCACCGAATGCTACCCTGAACACGTGCAACTCCCCTAAGCACGTGCAATCACCAACGCGCGAAAGAAGAGTGCTCAATGAAGAGTGCCAACCGCGCGAGTGAAGAATGCTTAACGAAGAGCACCGAATGCTCCCCTGAACACGTGCAACTCCCCTAAGCACGTGCAATCACCAACGCACAAAAGAAGAGTGCTCAATTAAGAGTGCCGACCGCGCGAGTGAAGAATGCTAGCACCGAATGCTCCCTGAACATGTGCAACTCCCTCAAGCACGTTCAATAACTAACTTATTTATGACCGATTGTTCCACCCTTCACGAGGGATCTTTTCACAAGCTTACATTCAACAAACCTAATTGCTAAACGCTCTCCTTTGGCACAAGCCTTTTAAGCAATAATCTTGCATCCAATCAAACCTGATGTGCTGACCGTTCCATTGAAATCATCAAAAGCAGCAAATATGGAGACTGTGTGCTATCAAACATTTAAAAAAGATGAAGTGAAAAGGAGAGAGAAGAGCTAGCTAAAAGGGCGAAACCCTTAAAAATAAAAATGGCAGCAGGGTTTGAATACGTAGGCGACACGCAGCGTGGACTATTATGACACACAACCGCTCCCTTTAAAGAAAATGTTTCAAAATTTTGAAACCCAATTGTTATGACCATTCGACAACACTCCCAATATTCTTCAAATTTGCAATACAACTACAACACAATTTGAACCAAATGACAAGTGGGACCGATCGGTCTTGTCTATTCATTTTTACTCTAGAAATTGCAGTTGCAATACAAAGAGGCAAACCCCATATGACCAATTGAATCCATTTCTTATTCCTATAAAAATTAAACTAAAATCCCAATTGTCAAGACCATTCGGTGCCCCTACCCATATACTTAAAATTTTGCAATTGCAACAAAAATAAAAATACTGGTTGACGAGAGAACATGTTCTCAAAAGGACTCAATCCCGCTTCAAAGCAAATCCACCCGCCCGCCCGATGCTTAAGGAAAGAACCGTTTCGTTCGGTCACTTTATAACCACCCTCACGGCTGGGGGGCAATTGTTGAGCATGGTACAATTGAGGTCCAATGAGCAAGCCCAAGACACTTGCTCATTACAGGCCCTAGTGGTCCAAGACCAGCAAGTGATCCATGACGTGGCAATTCACACGTGCGCTCCCCTGAGCACGTGCAACTCGCATGAGTACTCCCCGAGCACGTGACCTACGAACCTCTATAAATACCCCCATATCTTCCATACTCAAGGTATGATATTCTCTTTGCTAAACTCTACTGTACTAAACCCTTGGACATTCTCTGACTTAGGCATCGGAGCTTAAACGCGGGGACCAACCCCCGCCGCTCTTGACGCTTTCTCTGGTTTTCAGGTGCTCCTTCGCCTTACCCCGGCGCACTTGAAGTCGTCTGACGGTCCTGTCATCAACACGGAGGCTAAAGATTCTCTACACTTCCAATCCCAATCATTGTTGTTTGATTTTTGCTCTTGGCTTTCCAGATTTCCTCTTTGTTTTGTTGTCAACGATAATCTTACAGCTATGGCTGCCAAGCAATTTCTTTTACTCCATTCTTTATTTTTACATGTGCTGAAAGTGTAATGTTGGAAATATTAATTGATTAGGTAATTGTTCTATCTTTGGCTATATTATTAGTCCTTTAATATTGCTAATTATATAATCTCTATATCAACAGGTTCAAAGAAAAAGCTTCATAGCTTTGTTTATGTCTTCAATTCGGATTAATGATTTTAGCTTCATTTCTTCATTGCAGTCTTCAATGATAACTCATCCTTCAAAATTACAACAATGCTTGCTGCATTTTGCAAAATTCATTTTTTCTTTACATGGGAAGGTTGTTAGAAGGCTTTGGTGTGGGGATAATCTTCTATAAGGTAAGTTAAACTATCATGTGGTTATTTGGATCAAATTAATAGCAACACTTAGATTATGGATTGGGTTTATCATGTATAAAGGCATGTCTATATAGTTTAGACAACTTTTAATTCTCTGATGGCTGACTTGAGCAAAATTTTGGAGAGAAATTAGGCAATGGCGTTAACTTTGGAGATGGCTACATTTAGGTATGTTGATGATCACCATTGTGATGGACTTGAACAATGGCAATTGATTAATGCAAGTTAATTTCTATTTTCTTCCTGTGTTGTTGTGTACTCTATTTTAGCGGGGACTATGGTGATGCAATGACAGTAGAAGCTTTGAAATAATTTCATCGTAAAAGGGTTCAGGTCCTTGCAGAAGTAGCTAATGACCTAGTAGCATTTGAAATAGTTGTGAACAAGATAGAAGCTCAGGTATTGCTGAACATGTTTTGACTGTAAACGAAAGAAAAACACATCACCCTGCAAGTGGCATCTAAATATTAGTATGTATATTGTTGTAAATTACAAGCTTAATATGTCGGATGCTATTGCTTAGTATCTGTTTTTTTGTAGCTTCTCAAGTTTTGTTATCTATGTATGAACAATACTTAGCTCTTCATTCTTCAACGCTATTATTATATCTGATATACAGTTATTTACACAAACTGTGTTTTAGCATAATTCAAGATAAATCTTTTGCCTTAGAATTATTATTTTTTGACTCATTTACTTGATTAGACATTTTGACTCATGCACTTTCGATCTCTTTTCTCACATTTACTAAACAATAGATATTGTTATCTATGGCATTTTAACTTCCCCATTTTCATATTAACCCAATGAAGAGAAATTCTCATTATATTCTGGAGTGTAATTCCTCTACCTTCTACTACAAAAGTCAAGCTAATAGAAATAACCAATATTGATTTTAATATGATTGTTAATATCCATGGACTCCAACCAGTAAAGATGACTATCTGAAGAAAGAATACAGCTTCTTTATACAGAATTTTTTTTGGCCGGTAAAAGAAGTATTTGTATTAATGATAAAACTGATTACAAGGATTATCAGTTCAAAAAAGAAATAAAAAGGAACAGACCCTGAGATTAGTAGTGAGTGCATAATGGATATGCCTCCTAATACCAGGATGGGAACAAAAAGAGATTAGTGGGGACAAGGAAGTCCATCTATGTTGAGAATGTGGACTAATGAAGATGGAGGTCTCACAACCCATGCCTGAAGGTCTATCCCCATGTTGTGCTGTCTAGCAACCTAGTCGACAGCACTATTCGCTTCTCACTTCACTAAGGACACTTTTGCTTCCTTGAACATCTTGAGATAGTCTTTGATGTCTTCAATAATAGTGCTAGTCTTCCATGCAAGCTTTCCATCTTTTCTGTTGATATCATAGATGATTGTTGCCGAATCATATTCAACGATTATCTTCTCATGGCCTGTTTCTTTTGCCAAGATACAACCCTCTCTAACAGCTGTAGCTTCAATCACTGAAACATCATCAGCTTGGATTCTTTTGCCAAGACCATTCACCATTACCCCTTTCTCATCTCGAATCACAACTCCAATAGCAGTTGCTCTTGTATTGGCATCAAAACTACCATCACAGTTAATCTTCACCCACCCTTACTCCGGGGGTTACCACTTTTTCCTGTATTCCTCATCGGTAGGTTGGGTTTCTGGTTTAGCCATGTTAGTGACCTTTCTATGTTGTACAAGGTCTGTCACTCCTGCAGAAATCCTATGTAGAGTGGACACAACATCTATACTCTTCTTGCAGATCAGATTCTCACATCTAGTTCTCCAAATGTACCAGCATGTATAAACAATAAAAATCTTTAGATCATGATTAGTACCTGTCTGCTCAAAAACTTCCAGTAGCCATTCATCAAATCTGTTGACATCTTCAACATTAACTTTGAGTCCAGCACAGGCACCAAACCAAACGTTTCTCGTCCAAGGACATTGTAAGCACATATGTTCAACTGTCTCTTCTGCATTCTCACAAATTTTGCAGATTGGAGATTGAATAACTTTTCTCCTCCACAAATTCCTATTCACAGCCAAAGAATCTGTACACATACGCCAAAGGAAGTTCTTGATTTTGCTTGGCACTTCAAGTTGCCAGATAACTTTCCAAAGTCTAGGATCATTTTGTCTCGAAGAAGAGGGCGCACAATTCTGTTTTCTGTCATATTCATCTTTGAGCACCTTATAGCCAGATTTAGCAGTGTAGTCTCCATGTCGATCTTTAGGCCATATCAATCTATCTCTCCCACGCCCTGGGTTGATGTGAATTTTCTCAATAGCTTCAATTGCATCTTGAGAAAGCCAGTGTCCCATTTCCTCAGTCTTCCACTGGTGAGTTTCTGAATCAATCCACTCCTTAACTTTTTCAGGGAAATAATCCCCTCCTGAAAATTCAGGTCTGATTCTGCCATCACCATAATTTGGGATCCATTTGTCCTCCCATATCAGCACATTTTCGCCATTTCTTACTTGCCACATTGAGTTATCAGAAATCAATTGTTTTCCTTCTAGAAGGTTGCTCCATCCCCAAGAAGCTCGACCTCCTTTCTTTGCTTCAAAAAAAGACGAACTGGGGAAATAGATTCCTTTTATGACTTTGGCCCAAAACTGATTTGGTTGTTGCACCATTCTCCAATATTGCTTGGCCAAAAGTGCTTTGTTAAACATAGTCAATTCTTTGAAACCCATCCCACCATTTTCCTTGGCTTTTGTCAAAAAATCCTATTTGCCTTCATCGCCTTTTTGCCCCCACCAAAACTTTGAGATGGCACTATGAATTTCGTTGCAGAGGCTTTTCGGGATGCAAAAACAGCTCATGGTATAGGTTGGGATGGCCATAGCTACTGCTTTTATTAGGGTCTCTCTCCCACCATAAGAGAGTAGTTGCGTTTTCCATCCTTGGAGTTTCTGAACAACTCTATCACAGACGAAAGCCATGGCTGCTCTCTTAGTCTTTCCCCAAAAGCTTAGGAAGCCTAAGTAAGTACCAGGGTTCTCCGCTTTTGTGACTCCTAGGCATGTGGCAATTTCATCTCTTTTAGTCTCTTCAGTGTTGGTGCTAAAAACCACGCTAGATTTGCTAATATTGACTTGTTGCCCTGATGCCTCACAATAGTCCTGCATCAACTTAAGAAGTTTCCTGCAATTATCAACATCAGCCTCCAAAAAGAACAGAGAGTCGTCCGCAAAAAACAAATGTGACACAACTGGACAATGTTTGCTGACTTTAAAACCTTTGACATGACCCTTAGACACTTCTATGTTGACCATCCTAGATAACACATCAATTACAAACAAAAAGAGGTAAGGAGAAAGGGGGTCACCTTGCCTAATGCCTCTAGAAGGAGCAATTTTACCTGAAGGTTTCCCGTTAATAATCAATAAAGAATGACTATGTCCCCGCTTCAATTTTCAATTTTTGGTACTTGGGTTCACCGTGAACTTATCACCTAAATACATAATTCCATAGATCTAAAGGGAAAAAAATATCTCAAAATAATGTTCATGCAAAAATTTAATCAATCTCAACCCGCGGCGAAGCGCGGGTTCAAGACCTAGTATATATATATGTTTTTTAAAATGACCAAATAAGCCCTCTACTTTTTTCTAAATGACCAAATAAGCCCTTCAACTTTTTTAAAAAAATATTATGGGGCATTAACCTTCACGCTCCTAGCCTGAAATGAATTAGTTTCAAACCGAAAAGGATTTGGAGATACCCTTGTTTGAAAAAAAAAAGAATATTACATGTGGAGCCCACATGTTTGACGTGGAAAATCCACGTCAAACACTTTGTAATGATTCCGTTAAAATTTCGTCCTAAAAGGACCGACTTGGGTCAAATTCAAAAGATAAAGGATTTATTTGTCCCTAAAAAAAGGTTATTCAAATTTCATAAATGTAACTTTTACCAAAAAAAAGAAGATGTAGAAGAAGTCTCCAAAACATGATATATAGGACCAGAAGAGTTCTTTTCTTTCCTTGAATTTTACATGTGGAATCCACTTTGTATGACGTGGAAAATCCATGTTAGACACTTAACAATTCCATTGAGAATACCGTCCAAAAATGATCAATTTGGGTGAAATTTAAAAGGTAAGGGATTTAATTCGTCCCTAAAAAAGTTAGAGAACTTATTTGGGGTTTTTTCGGAAAAGGTAGAGCGTGAAAATGACTTGTAAGTGCTAAATTTTCATGTTTCCAAAAATATATATAAACGATAATCCGTTGGCCAAAATAAAAAAAAATATAATCCAATTTTAATTTGTTTAAAGTGTTTTTTCTTAATTACATAGCTTATATAAATATAGGGATGTTGAATAAATTTTCATGTTCCCTCCCAAAAAAAAAAAGATCATAGGTTCCTTACAATACTTGAACCTAATTCGACCTGATATAAGTTTTGCAGTAAACAGATTGTCTCAATGCATGCATAAACCGACAGTGAGTCATTTTGCAGCACTTAAACGTATACTTAGGTATATCAAAGGGACTCTTTATCATGGTTTGTGCATTAACAAAGAAAGTAAGCCAACATTGACAGTCTTCACTGATTCGGATTGGGCAGGGAACCTTGATGACATAAAATCTACCTCATCTTTTATTATATGATATATCTTGGTAAAACACCAATTTCTTGGAGTTCCAAGAAGCAAAGCACTGTTGCCATATCATCTACCGAAGCAGAGTATCGTGCAATAGCATATACAGTCTCATAACTAAGCTGGGTTCAGTCCTTACTGTCCAAGCTTCATCTCAACTTGGCTTCGAAGCCTAAGATGTTATCTGACAACCTAAGTGCTACTTTCACTTGTGCCAATCCTTTTTCTTCATTCAATGATGAAACATTTGGATTTAGACTACTTGTTTGTGCGAGAAAAGGTTGATAGTGGTTCTCTACAAGTTCAACATATATCTTCCAGAGATCAATTAGCTGATGCTCTCACAAAGCTCTCCCACATTCAAGATTTGAGCTATTGCTACAGAAGATTAGTGTCTTTAATGGAGCTTCCATCTTGCGGGTATTGGTGAGAAAGATTTAACTCCTATCAACGCTGAATGTGGTTCATGTCCTGTCTACTCCCAGGCTTGAAGAATCTGAACCTGAACCTATTGCAGCAACAAGAGAAGGCAAAAATGGGACAATGCTGCCTACATGTGCAAGGGGCATATCTTGAATGGGCTGTCTGATGGTTTATTTGATGCCTACCAGAATGAAGCTACTGCAAAACAATTATGGGACGTTTTGGAGGCCAGGTATATGCAAGAAGACGCTACAATTAAGAAGTTTCTTGTTCGTCGTTCTAATAATTATCAAATGGTTGATGGTTGATCTGTGATTGGTCAATTGCGTGAGATTGAAAGGATGCTTAATCAATTTAAGCAGTATGATATGAAAATGGATGAATCTATTATTGTCTCCTCTGTTATAAACAAACTTCCCTTTCTTGGAAAGATTTTAAAATATATTTGAAACATAAAAAGGAGGTTATTAGTCTTGAATCTTTGCCTAATAGTCTTCTAATTGAAGAAGAGTACAGGAAATAGGAACAAAATAATAGTTATGGAGAAGCCAAAATCAATGATATGGAGGAAGGCCAAACCAGTGAGCCTATCAAAAAGAAGTTCAAACAGAATTCTAATGGGGCAAAATTCAAGAAGAACGATTTCAAGAAAAAAACCTACTTTCATTGCGGAAAGGTTGGACATTTCAAGAAGGAATGTCGTTTGTTGAAAAAGAGGAAAACTTCTACTTCAGATGCTACCCAAAATTTTATGGCCATGATATCTGAAATCAACATGATTGAAGATAGTGCTGAATGGTGGATTGATTCGGGAGCAACAAAGCATGTGTGCAATGACAGAAACTTGTTCAAGAACTTTGCACCTGTTGAAGATGACAATTTCTTGTACATGGGAAATTCGTCAAAGGCACTTGTCAAAGGCAAAGGGGCTGTTGAACTTGAATTTACTTCAGGAAAATCATTAACTTTGTATGATGTATATTATGTTCCTGAAGTTGGGAAGAATTTAGTTTCTGGTGGTTTGTTAAACAAGTTTGGCTTCAAGTTAGAGTTTGAGGCAGATAAATTTATCTTGTCTAAGGGAGGAATCTTTGTTGGGAAAGGATATATGTGTGAGGGAATGTTTAAACTTAATATATATTAATAATATGAATAAAAGTGTTGTTTCTGCTTACATGGTTGAATCTTCTCATTTGTGGCAGTATTGGCCTGGACATGTTAATTATAGAAAATTAAAAATTATGCATAATTTCGATTTAATTTCAGAATTTTGTGAAAAAATTGAGAAGTGCAACACATGTATGCTTACTAAAATCACAAGGAAATCCTTTCTTAAGGTACAAAGAAATTCGATCTAAATTGCTTGAATTTTTTTTTTTGGTTTATGTGACATGCACTCAACACCTACAATGTCTGGAAATAAATATTTTGTCACATTTATTGATGATGCAACAAAATTTTGTACTGTTCATTTGTTGCATTCAAAAGATGAAGCACTTGATAAATTCAGAATTTATAAGAATGAGGTTGAATTATCAAGTGTTTAAGAACGAATTGGGATGGAGAATATTTTGATGAAAGTTATTTTAATTCCACTGGAATAGTTCATCAAGTTACGGCCCCTTATACACCACGACAAAATGGTGTGGTTGAAAGAAAAAATCGGGTCTTAATGGAGATGGTTAATTCCATGCTATCATATTCTGGACTATCAAAAGATTTTTGGGGTGAAGCTTTATTAACAGCTTGCCACATTTTGAATAGAATTACAAACAAAGAATTCATCAAAGTGACTCCATATGAGCAATGGAAAAGGAGAAAACCAAATCTTAATTATTTTAAGGTTTGGGGTTGTAAGGCAGTGGTTAGAATTCCTGAACCCAAAAAGAGAATATTGGGTGGAAGGGGAATTGAGTGCATTTTCATAGGATATGCACAAAACAACAAGGCTTATAGGTTCATGGTAAGTGAACCAAATGATGTAATTTCGGTAAACACCGTTATTGAATCAAGAGATGTTATTTTTAATGAAAATAGATTTAAATCTATCTCTAGAGAACTACCGCCAATACAAGAGTCACATTCTCCTAGTGAACATACAAATAGCAATGATGTTCCATTGCAACAAGATGAAAATTATAACCAATGTCCAGAAATAAGGAAAAGCAAGAGAGCTAGAAAAGCAAACGATTTTGGCCCAGATTTTTATATGTTCTTAATGGAAGGAACCGGTGAAAATATTTGTAGTCAAATTCCATATTGTTTTAATGTGGAAAAAGATCCTTCAACATTTGAAGAGGCTATGAGGTCTCAAGATTCCGCATTTTGGAAGGAAGCGATTAATGATGAAATGGACTCAATTATGGGTAATAATACTTGGGTATTAGTTGATCTTCCACCGGATTCCAAACCAATTGGATGCAAATGGATTTTCAAAAAGAAAATGAAGGAGGTACCATAGATAAATTTAAAGCAAGGTTAGTAGCCAAAGGCTTTACACAAAAGCAAGGTATTGATTACTTTGACACTTATGTTGCAGTAGCAAGAATTGCTACAATTAGACTTCAAATTTCAGTTGCTTCAATACATAATTTGGTAATACACCAAAAGGATATAAAAACAGTATTTTTAAATGGTGAATTAGAAGAAGAAGTATATATAAAACAACCCGAAGGGTTTGTAGTTTGTGGACAAGAGCATAAGGTTTGTAAACTTGTGAAGTCTTTATATGGACTTAAACAAGCTCAAAAACAATGGCATAAAAAATTTGATGATGTGGTGTTGGCTAATGGTTACAATATTAATGAGTCCGATAAATGTTTATATAGCAAATTTGAAAATGGTAGAGTCATAATTTTTCTATATGTAGATGATATGTTGATTTTTGGAATTTACTTGGAACAAGTTGAAAGTACAAAGAATTTTTTGTCAAATAATTTTGCCAGGAAAGATATGGGTGAAGCAGATGTTATTTTGGGAATCAAAATTATTCGCAATAATGGTGGCATATCATTGTCACAATCACATTATATTGAAAAAGTGCTCAAAAAGTTTAATCTTTTGATAGTATATCGGCATCTACACCCATGGATCCTCAAATGAAATTAGTATCAAATGCCGGTAGAATGGTTGATCAATTGCATTATGCAAGATTAATTGGTGGTTTAATGTATGCTATGACATGTACAAGACCTGATATAGCCTTTGCAGTTGGAAAATTAAGTAGATACACTAGTAATCCTAGTGATTTGCATTGGCGGGCAATTACAAGAGTACTAAGATACTTAAAGAAAACAATCAATTATGGAATGAATTATTTGTGGATATCCTTTAGTTTTGGAAGGATTTTAGGATGCTAGTTGGATTACAAATAAAGAGAATCATGCCTCTACAAGTGGATATATCTTCATGCTTGGTGGGGGTGCAATTTCTTGGGGATCCAAGAAACAAACATGCATAATCGATTCCACCTTGGCAGCCGAATTTGTTCCTTTGGCATCCGCTAGTAAAGAAGCGGAATGGGTTAGAAATTTGTTATATGGCATACCTCTATTGCCTAAGCCAATTTCTCCTATATCTATTCGTTGTGATAGTGAGGCAACACTAGCAAGAGCATATAGCCAAGTATACAATGGAAAGTCTAGACACATTGGGTTGAGACATAGTTATGTCCGACAATTAATTGTCGATGGAGTGATCACTATAACTTTTGTGAGGTCAAATGATAACTTGGCGGATCCTTTAACTAAAAGTCTTACTAGAGAACAAGTGAATAGGACCTCAAGAGGGATGGGTTTGAAACTCATAAATTGAAATCACCAATGAAGGAAACTCAGCTCAACTCAACGCTTAGTATAACTCTAAGTCTTGAGTTCAATGAGTCAAAGTACATCATTCGTATGTGATGGCTAGCACTATCAATTAATATGTATAACATATTTCATCCCAAGTAAAGTGCTAGGGAACCCTAATGAAGGAAGGGTGAGTCATATATACATATACTCTTAATAGATCCATAACATGAATTGTTGAATGTATTTGTTACGGGTACATTGTGATGAGATCTACCTATGTGAGTGTGAAGTGTAGCCGCTCCTAAGAAGTTTAAGAGCTTAACTCTAAAGACACTCATAAAAAGAGGATAACGACACAAGGCCATAAAGTGTTGCCGTTTACTAGGCACTTAATTTGGTGTTGAAGTCATTGTGTGAAGCATGTTCGGTTAGCCAAAGGAAAAAGATGGTTCAATGCTTAGTCAACCATGTCTTTTTCAGTTAACTTTAATAGGCTTTTACTAAGTGGAGGTTCAAATCGGAACATACCTTCCTTTATGCAATTGATTTGCTAGGTTGTCGAAAAATTGGAATATTTCGAAAATGGTGGAGGATTGCTGGAACAATATTTTCTCAAAATCCAACGTGAAAAGGCACGTGTAGTTAAATAACTACCATTTTGTTTGGGTATCTATTTGATTGAAAGATAATTAACTGTCTAAATCTAATGGATATTTATCTAAGAGTTGGTTTCTAATCCAACGGTTGTGTCTATAGCAATTAGAGGTATAAGACTCCTATATAAAGAGAACCTCTGCGTTGGATTAAAAACACAGAATTACAGAAACAACTTGTACGTTCTCTCCTTCCCTTCATATTCCTCTTGAAATCCTATTCTGTTTTACTACAGAGAACTGAATAGGATTAGACAATTTTGTTAAATGCCTGTGAATGCCTAGTGGGTTGGCTTCGTGAGTGCAAATCGCAGTCAACCATTAGACTTCATTGTATCCTCAAGGTTTATTCCTATTAAACTCGTTTGCACACTTACAGTGGGAGGAAATAAAGCCTTAAAGAAAGTGGCATCAGTTACACTCCTCGAGCCAATTTCTATTAGCAGATTCATCTCCTTTTCTAACATGTCTTAACTTTAAAAACATGATAAATTACCCTTTTTGATGGAATTGGTTATATTTCATAACAATTAGACGTAAATTAGTCTCACTTTTACAGAAAATTGGTATGACTCCAATAAATTCCATCCAATTGTTAACGGAGTTTAACCAAGTTCCATTTAAAGTGGCTAATTTGTCTAGTTTTTTACAAATTTAAGCGTGCATTAACAATTTATAAGTTTAAGAAGTAATTAATTCCTTTCTTATCGGGTCAAATTTGTCAATTAAGTAGAAAAAAAAGGCTTTGCTATTTACCGCCCCCCTTTTGCTAAATACCGCCCTCCCTTTTTATAATTTTTGACACTTTTGCCCTTTGCTCCATTTTATAATATTTCAAATCCTCTGAAATCTCCAAGCTAATTACTAACGTGAAACAAGCCGAGAACTCCGGAAATGGACGATAACGTGGGTTGATGTAAAAAAATCTTTTAAAAAAATTTTAAAAAAT
>AWWV01008711.1:0-29419 GCA_001974805.1 Corchorus capsularis
CCGCCATTTTCTTTTTCTTTTTTTAATTTTTTAATTTTTTTTAAATTTTTTTAATATTAATTAGTTTATTATTAGTTTTAATTAGTTAATTAAAATTACTTAGTTTATTAGTTTATGTTTAATTAGTATCTAATTAGTTTATTATTAATTAGTATTTAATTAGTTTATGATTAAAATGAAGGAAAATGAATTTGAAGATTTGTTAGAAATGAAGTTTGAAGAAGTTGTTAGAAATGAAGTTTAGGGTTTGAAGGTTGAGAGTTTGAAGAAGTTGTTAGAAAGTTTAAAATATGAACAAAGGATAAAAGTGTAAAAAGGGGAGTGATATTTAGTAAAAGGGGGCGGTGTTTAGCAATCCAGAAAAAAAAAATGCAACCTAGCTAGTATGATAATTTATTTATTGGCAAAAATTTGACAGCAAAGCAGGACAGAAATGAATTGATTCTATTTGGCAATGTTATTTAGTGGGCTCCTTCAACTCAAGTACTTCCAGCATCATGACGGACGGCAGCAGGTTCGTCCCTACTCACTTAAAGGATCTTTTGTTTTTATAGCATTTTGATTCCATCTTATTTTAATTTTTTCAATCTCATTTTATATTTAACGCCCTTGACGTTCAGTTCTTGACATAAAGATGCTTAAATCGGCTGATTTTATCTCTACAAAATACTAGTATAAATACTTTCTAAAGTCTGATCGTCAGCTACTAAGCTCAGTTCGAAGCATAATAAATAGCAAAAAGCTTTGTGATTTCTAGCATGGAAGTTATCAATAGGTACGTTACAATCAAGACTCACGTCGACGGCCGGAAGAGTCTGATTTCGAGCTCAAAACTTCAGCAATTGCTCTGTCACTTGCCCCCGCCTCCAATGAAGTTATTGTGAAAAATTAATCTCTATGTTTGAATTGATCCTTACCAAATAAACCGCATGAAAAGCTACAGCTCGTCCTAGAAGAATTCCGAATTCGCGGTGGGGATTGTTCCTGGTGAGGTAAGTTGACACTACTTTAAATCTCAGATTTAAGTCTCACCGGTTAGTCAAAATTTGTCGTTTTTGTTTCTAATTAGAAGAATTTAACATGGGAGTCTGGAGTTCGAATTATGAGACTTTATTAGTATTTATTATTTTTTCCAACAGGCCATTGATACTTATGGTGTGGGAAAAGTTGTGGCTTCTGGGAATCCTGAATTTGAGAAGGGTGACATTGTTGGGGGCCTTCTAAGTTGGGGAGAGTACAGCGTGATAAAACCTGGTGGCATGTTAAACAAGCTTAACCCGATGGGATTTCCCTTGTCTTACCATGTTGGAGTTTTGGGTAATTCCTTGATCATCAATTATCATTTCTAGCATTAATATATTAAATTAAATAAATAATAAAATTGCAATGTTATGATTGTTTCAGCATTCAGTGGACTGACGGCCTATGCTGGATTCTTTGAAATATGTAAACCCAAAAAGGGGGAGAAAGTGTTTGTTTCCGCTGCTTCTGGTTCTGTTGGGAGTTTGGTTGGACAATATGCAAAATTATTTGGTTGTTATGTGGTTGGTTGTGCTGGAAGCCAAGACAAGGTCAGATTATTAATTAATTTCATTTCATGTGTAATATATTTCATTGAAGAATCTTAATCAATGCTATATATGATATAAAAAATTTATACCAAATTTTGTCGGCAGGTAGCTTTGCTTAAAGAAAAGCTGAGCTTTGATGATGCCTTCAACTACAAGGAAGTAAAAGACCTGAAGTCAACATTGAAAAGGTATAGTTAGTAGTTTGTACATCATTTAGCCATAAATTACTCTTAGTAGAAGTACTAAATATGCAAATTTGGTATGTTAAAGTAGTCAAATAAGCACAATATCGATTGAGATGTCAAATGCCCATAGACTAGGAATTTGGGTAATTTGGACGGATAACCTAACCCTTAGAAGTTGTACATTTATATCAAATTGGATATTCGATAACAATGAAATACGCAGGTACTTCCCCGATGGAATTGACATATATTTCGACAACGTGGGCGGTGAAATGCAAGGAGCAGCCGTTGATAACATGAACATCAGTGGAAGGGTAGCTGTTTGTGGGGTAATTTCGGAGTATACCGATTATGAGAAACGAGCTGCACCGAGTATGATGGATGTTATATACAAGAGAATCAAAATCCAAGGGTTTCTAGCTGGTGATTACTTGAACAAGTTTGCAGATTTCTTTACAACGACATCTGATCACCTTCGCACCGGTAATATTAAGCCATTGGAAGACATCTCGAAGGGAGTTGAGAGTATCCCCTCTGCTTTTATCAGTCTCTTTCGAGCTCAAAATGTTGGAAAGAAAATGGTGAAAATTGCAGAAGAGTGAACTAATGGAAGGGAAATCTAGTTCTTTTCATTAATAAAATTATGGATTCTGAATGAATACAATATTTTGCTGCATTTCTCTCGATTGGGTGCCTCAAGTACATTAATAGACGAAAATAAAATGAAAATCCCATTTAAACATAAGCTTTACCCCAAAATTAAAATTAAAAATAAATATTAAATTAAACCTACTATTGATTTTATGAGCAAGGTCCTCATCGAGCGCCACATGACATTTGGTTTCTTTGCCAAGTATTAATAGTTAATTTTTTAATGTTTTATTTATTATATATTTGTATTCGTGTAGTTTGGAAAAATTAAAAGACATTCATCCCCTTTCCTATATAAAATAAATTATCAAATAATTATAAATTATTATAAACTTGTTATGAATATACATGTATGTTGTGGATGTCCATGAATCTAATTAAATCAAGGATATGATTGATGACTTGGTTCATTCATACATCCTATGTACTAAGTTCATCCACTTATATTTATGTGCTTATAAATAGGTCATTTACTTTGTTATGGAGTAAGATGAATATGTACAATTTCTCCCCTTCTTCATATTTCTTCTTCTCCATATTCTATTGTCTCTCTATTCTCTTGTCTTTTTCATACTTCAATTCTCTACTCCCTTGCTTTTGTTTTGTTATCATTTCACGACAAAATTTCATTTCTTAACTGAATTTTCTTAAAAGAATTTATAAAATAAAAGAGCCGCACGCGAAGCGCAGCCGGAAAGTTCTAGCTTATTTTAAGGGTTAGTCCTAAATATTAATACATTTCTTATCAGGTTTTAGAATGACCCACAAACATGGAATAATATTAAAAACTGAAATAAGACAAATGTACATCATTTGGTAAATGACTAAATAGCCTCTTTACCTCCTGAATTTTGCAAATTTAGGCCAGTTTGCCCCCTGAACTAATAATTGTGTTACATTGCCTTTTTAATTTTCAAAATTACGTCAAATTGCCTCTTGCTGTCAACACCGTTAGTGACATGCCGTCACGTGACTTACATTTCCGTCAGGCCCCATTAGCTTCATATGTGGCATTTTTTAGCTGACGTGGAATATCCATGTCAGCAATTAATGGGCCCATAACAAAAACATGTGCAAAATATTTAAAAAAACAAAAACAAAAACGAAAAAAAAAACAAAATTGGACTTAATTCAACACCGGATTCAACTAAGAAAAAAATAGCAGCACTAGAATTCCCGATTCCCTTAAAAAAAATATAAAACACTTTTTTTTTTTTTCAAAAGGTCAAGAGAAAAGTAGAAGAAAACAAGTCAGATTCGGGAATGAGAAAAGGAAACAATGAAAAAATCAACTCTCTGGAAGCTAAATTTTTGTTGGTATGTAAACCCATAAACCAATGAATTGAATTGAACTAAATCTAAGTTTAACCAAAATCAAAATTCTACCCACTCAAAGTTGAAACAAGATTGAGAAATCAAACTTTTGAATTAAAAAGGCATAAATGCCACTTTGTAACCTTAAATTTATACGGACTGTCACTTTGCACGAGCTTTTTTATTTTGATCAAAATGCATCCTAAAGTTTTATTTTTGTGCCACTATGTACCCTCTGTCACAGTAGGACAAGCGACTCCATCACGGCGTCCAACGTGGCATGTCAGGTGTACCAAAAAATGACACGTGGCACGCCACATGTTAAAATGCTACGTGCCACGTGTCATTTTTCATGTGGCATGACACGTCGGATGCCGTGACGGAGGGTGCAACATGACACAAAAATAAAATTTTAGATGCGTTTTGATCAAAATAAAAACAAAATGGATGCAAAGTGATAGTCCGTATGAATTTAAAGGTGCAAAGTGCCATTTATGCCCATTAAAAAAAATTTCCACTTTCAAATTCCAATGCTAATGCCACAACCCACGACGGAAACGTCTTCAAAATCTTGTTTTCATTCCACCAAAAACAACAATTATTCTACATAATTAGGAAAAGAGAAGGAAAAATTATTCAAGTACTGCAGCACCCAACTCTTGGAGCTTCCTAACAATGTCTTCAGCTTCCTCTTTAGTAACTCCCTTTTTTCCACCAAGTCTTTAGCTTCCTTCTTTAAACCAACAGTGATGTAAATGCCTCCTGATAAATTTGATTAGCTTCTAGCTATCAGCCAATCGCAGAAGTATCTTTAGGATTAAATGGGAAAAGTAAACGAAAAAATTATTTCAGCTAGCTACAATTTTAATACCAATAACTTAATTGTTCTGCATATGTATTTATTTACAAAATAAAAATCATGCCTTTTTGGTATTTTTTAAGGAAAGTTATAAGAACAATTTGAACAAATAATAGTTGTTTTATTTTCGTTTCAAATAAAAGAGACGGAAACAATCACCTGAGGATTTGTAGAAAGCTTAAAATTTAGAAGGTGAAAATTAGTCCCAAATCCATATAAACCCTAACTTCTTTAATCATCTTTAACTTCACGGTTGTGTCAAATTTCTCAAGGTTTATATCAAAGGTCGTCTTCTCTGCCGCTTTCGCTTCAGAGGCACCCCACCTGGATCCTGCTACCAAGAGGAGACACTGGAGAGAAGGTTCCCGAGGCAACCCTCTTTTACTTTGTGTTGCGCCAAAAATCTCTTGAAGAGTTTTTGCGTTAGAAACTATATGACCGCGCAGGGGCGTGCCAATCAATTTTTTGAAATTGACAAAGAGGTGTATAAACGTGATTCTGGTTCGCGGTGCAGTAGATTAAAGATCAGAGCTATTTGTCGGGACTGGGTCAAAGTCACACCAAACCATTTAAATCATCGATCCCAGACAAGTTTTCCTAAATTCAGTGTTTCAAAGCTGTTCTTGATTGAAAGAGAGAGAAATAACAAGTTGATTGTTATTTATGAAAAGAAAACACATATACAGTGTTTGTATGTTCGGAGACAAGATTGAAAGAGAGGAATATTAAAGAACAAGTATAAACTCGTGATGCACAAGAGGAAATTCAGAGATTTCAACAGAATGTCTGCAGAGAAAATTGAGAGAAAAGCACAGAGCTTTGATTTTTTGCGCGGATCAAGCTTGTAGCGTGTTGAAGCGTTGTTTGAAGCATTGTGGTTGATCCCTTTATATAGGGGGCGGCATGGGCTTTCTGACTTGATGGGCCTGTCAGTTTCTGATTCAGATTCAATCACTTCAGGAGATGACTACTTCAAGTGAGAAGATCACTTCAAATCTTCAAGGAATTGTTGAGATGGCATCTGAACTAGATTTTGATGCCACATATCTTCTAGAAACCATGTTGAGTCTTCCTTAGTATGTACATTTTGAAATCTTCACCTTCCTGACATGATCCAGCATGTCCCGCTGCCAAACAACTAATTTTAACTAAGAAATGGCTCCTGGATGTCCAGATTCATACTCTTAACATCAAAGCCACGAAATCCGCTATACTTAAACATATTAAGCTCATAGTTTTATAAAAATAACATTCAACTAAGAAAATGGCCTAAATCGAGGTAAAAAAGCCACTTGTCCTTAATTGAAATGAGTGTAAAAGTTATCACCGACACCTGAAATGGCCTAAACTTGACGTGTAGCCATAATATCATGTATCTAAGGTGACTCCACTTGTTTGGCTCGAAATCCATGCTCGGATCATCTTAAGCCGACAACTTGTCCTTAATTGAAAACCGAGACAAAGTTTTTTGACAGTGTCATAATGTGATGAAATTTTACCAGGATGTTCGGCATAGCTCAAGGATCATCATGGCATGCTTCATGTTGAAATCGCATGCTAGGTCAATTTCACCAATTTCGACATTTTGTCCTTAATTGAACAAAATCCAAAAGTTATCATTCTGGTTCCCGGGAAAGCACAACCAGCTAAGTGACTTCACCACTATGTTAGGGCAAAAATATTAAGGAGATGTCAGCTTTGAGATCTCACGGCTCTCTAACGTTGATAGATAATTTGCTTGCTGACAAACATTGACTCGCTAACTCTTTAAATGCAGGAATAAGGAGACAGCTTCCTGAATACAGGGCGGCCCCTCCTTGGACATAGGAGACGACTTGTATTTGTTATTTTAGGTCTATGAGACGTCTTCTCTCTTTATTAAGAGGTGACGTGTCATTCAACTCCTTATTTTAATTTATGCTGCACTTGCTGACAGCTTCATTAAAAGGAGTCATCTTCTAATGAATTTCCTGTCACTTCCTTAATTAAGGGCGGCACTCATGGAATAATAGTAATTATTCTGAAAATAATTATTATTTATTTAATAATTTTGGCATTAGTTATAAAAATACAAGAATTTCCTAATTCAATTAGAATTAGGGTGGTGCAGAAACCAAGTTTCATTAGGATTTGAGATCAAATCTTGACCACTCATCTTGATAACACTTGTACAAAGACAAATTTATCCTCAATTGTAAATTGAGGTATAAACACTTTGATTCCAATGGAAAACTCCAAACCACCGCAAGAGAAAGAGAAGAGAAGAAACATGAAAGGGAGATGAGGAAGAAAAGAGATCGGAGGAATGGAGGTTTTCATGGTGGCGGTGCAGGTTCAACGTTGAGTGGATCAAAGAAGAGGAAGAAGAAGAGAGAGATTAAAGGGAAGAAAAAAAATTAAAAAAAGAAACTCAATATGAGGGAAAATACTATTTAAGTGTGTGTTTAAGTAGCTTTTTCAAAATCACCATGGTGATCTAAATAATGGTGATATTAAACCAATATATTTGGGGTGATAATGAATATTAATGGTGATTTTAAATCATCAAGTTTGGTATAAATAGAAAAAAAAAAGATAATTTTTAAAAAAGTTTGCTGGTAGTGGGATTTGAACCCATAACATAGTAAAAAGATTATAAACTACTTATCCACTCTACCAGAATGTAATTATTATAGAACAATTAATATTTATTATATATAAAAATATTGTTTTGACCTCAATTGACCTTATCAACCCGGACGGCTGGTTGGACCGATCAAATCGTCAACCGAAACCTTCACCGATTCCGTGGCCGGTCCAGTTTTTAAAACCCTGCCAATTTAGGTTCAAAATCTATGGAAAAAAAGTAAAGGAGCTAAACCAAACTCAGCCCAAAATAAAAAGAAATAAAAAAAATATATCCCCTACATGGCCCAATTCAAGCCCCACCTTGATTGAATCCGTCAACTGTCAAGAAAATAGGCTGCCCAATCATTAAAATAAAAGGCCCAATCCCATTCAATTAAAAGGTCCAGTGTCAACATTAGGTTGTTTGGGATAAAGTACCATTTTCCCTCTTAAAATTGAAGCATTTGGACGTTTTGTCCCCTGAATTACTTTGGACATTTTGCCCCCTGAATTTTAATTTTGGGACGTTTTGCCCACTCAGTCTAACGGCACCGTCAAGATGAAGTGGCAATTCCATGTCAGATCAACCCGACCCACATGGCATTGCCACGTGGGATAAAACCGTTGACATGGCAATGCCACGTGGCATTTTGTGCCACATGACATTGCCACCTCAGCGGTTTGACGATGTCGTTAGGCTGAGGGGGCAAAACTTCACAAAATTGAAGTTCATGGGACAAAATGTCCAAAATTGAAGTTCAGGGGGCAAAACGTTCAAACACTACAAGTTCAAAGGGGAAAATGGTGGTTTAGTTGATTGAAATTATATATATGTTTATGTAGAACTGGCAATTGGGTGGGTTCGGATTCTGTCGGGTTCGAGTATTTCGGGTTCAGTTATTTTTGGGTTCGGGTCCGGGTTGGGTTCGGATTCGCTTTCGATATTCAGAGTCCAATCCGAATCTTTGGCTCATCTTGATTCAACGTGCAAGCTTTTTTTTAAAAGAAAAATAATTGTTTATCTTTTATTTTACAGTAAGTTTATTGATAATTATAATATAATAATATAGAGTATATAATATAACATGATAATGAATATATTCCTAGAACCACATTCATTCAAAAAACGACAGTTATTTTGGAACGGGGGAAGTATATATAAATATTGAGTATTTGTTAAAAAATACTAACGAAAGAACCGTCTCATCGTTAGAGACATTCAGAGACTCCCACATGATGAAAAAAAGTAAAAGGTCTCGAGAAGAAAATGATCCTACTTGCTAAAAGCAAAAACTCTTTTTTGGAAAGACAACGCCACCGACAATTATTAAGTTGTGTGTTGTGTGCAACATTTAAATTAACTTAATTAAATATAAAATACATATACTTCAACACTAATTTAAACTATTTATTGCTAATTAATCCTAAATTGTAGCAAATAAAAACAAATTAAGTATTAAATTAAACAAATCATCAAAATGCAAACCTTAGATTAAACAAATTAAAAGCTAATGGACCCTTAATTGAACCTATAAAGAACTTGGACTTATTTATTTATATGTAATAGCTTTATTTAATATTACAAGGAAGAAATGTGATTTTTCTAAACAATAATGAAAATTTTTTATTTTATAAATAATTCTTGAATTTTTTTAATATTAATTTGATCTCGGGCTCAGGTTGGATCCGGGTTCGGGCGGCCTCGGGTTCGGATATTTTCGGGTTCGGGTTCGGACGCGTTCGGAACGTTGACTTTTCTAATCAATTTAGGTAATTTTGAGTTTGGATTCGAACGGGTTCAGTTCAGACGGATTTCGGATTTCGGATTTCGGATTTCGGATTCATTTTGCCAAATCTAAAATTTGGATTTTGAAGGTCACAAACTTTAATTTAGGACCAATGTTGGGTACGGAGTTAGGAAAGTAGTTAGGAAAGTAGGTTTCATCTTTTCCCGCAAAGGGATTTTACAAGAAGAAAATTGTATGGTAGGGATAGGTTCAGATAGCGCGTAATTTTTAATTCCTTGAAACTATTGGGAAATTATTTACGTAGTCAACTTGGTGGTATTCGGTTCGGTAGGAACTAGGAAGGAAAAGAGAAGGAAAGAAAGTGTGGAAGGAAAATGCATAGCTGATAGCTTTCTCATTCAGCTTAATAATTTATCTACTAATTAAATATTTACTAATTCCTTATGGAAAATTATTCAATATTGTGGAGTTTAGTAGACCGCACGTTTGAGTCCAGAAAGGTAATATGTATTTTCTTAAAGACTAAATTGAAATATAAAAAATCTAATTAATTCTAAAATGACAAGATATTCAATACACTGTCAGTGGAGTTTAACAGACTATATATGCAGGTCTTGAAGGGTGACATGTGTTCCCTAGGGACTAGATTAAAATGTTGAAAACTTAATTAATTCAAAAAATTGATATGTGTCAACTCCACAACCCACTTATGGAGTCCAAAATTTACATCGCCAGTATATCAAATAATTATCCTTCTAAAATAAGGTACTTGTCAATCTTTGAACCCGTCTGTGAAATTCAAAAACTACACTAACAATTTATCAAATAATAACCCATTTTTTATTCGGAATAAGAAAAGGAATAGGAAGATGGAAGGGAAAATGTATAAACCTGTACTTTCCATCTTTTTGTCTTCGGCATATATTTATTTCTAAAAAAAATTATCTATAAGTAAGAGTTTCTTTTTCCGCCACATCTACAATTTAAAGATTTAAAGGGTAAGAGATTCAAACTACATCACTTTTTGTTTTTTCCAACTCTGTGTCCGATAAGGCGATAACCACATTATATCTTTTTCTTTTTAAAAGTTACACATAATATATTATTGAAATGCAACATATAATGGTGGAGCCAGGATTTTAATTCAACAGGGTCAATATATTAATAAAATAATATTATTTATAATAGCACTAGAAATTTATAGTATCATTACATGTATAGCATATATATAAAAAAAAGATAATTACTATTCAATATAAACATAAAAAAAAATTTATAGTTAAAAGTGTAAATAAAATTTCAGGATATAGTAGTCAAGTTTTAGTATTTTTTAAATTTCTGCCTCTCCATGCATTTTTTGTAATGTTTTTAGTATATATTAATAAATCAAAATTTTTGTTAAGATATGAAGTTCACACTTTATAATCAAATTCATCAAACACAATTTAGAATTTTTTAAATATCCACCAATCATAATTTAAAATTTTATTGAATCCACCGTGAAAGTCTACACCATGGACTAAATAAAATGTTTTATTACATTGGACCAACGTAGTATATTTTGCTAAGGATGCATACAGTTGAACAAACTTTAAGGTTTATTGCTGATTCCATCAGGATTAGATTGTTTGATGTTAGAAATGTTATTAAGGATCCTATTAATGTCTTTCTTTGTAATAGCTGGCATTTGCAGCTTGTTTGGTAATTGTTTGTTACTCTTGTAACAACTCTTTTGTACTAGTTTTTGTAACAGTTCTTGTTCCTGCTACTGGATGAACAATACATATTTATCCAAAAAAAAACGTAGTATAATTTAAAATTATTGAAAAAAAATGGTATGTGATATATGTGAACTAAAAAAATTAATAGTACGTACTAAAAGTGGCATCTAAAACATTTTTAGGTTTTTCTATTACTTGTAAATGAAAATGAGATAATACAATATAACAAAATCTTTATAATATTTTCTATCATGTTTTCTCCTACTCTTAGTAAAAGATAAAACGATATGTAGAAAGCAAATTACTTTTAACATGTACATCATATATGTTTGTTGAAATTTTAGGTCATGACCCATATAATTGAAATTGTTTTAAATTGACCCCAATCAAATTGATTCAGTGGAGTCAATTTACAATTTCTCCAGAAATTTCGTCAAAATCATAGGAAATAGGCAATTTTACCATTTCAATGGGGTCAACCCCATTGAAATAGACATAGCTCCGCTCCTGTAATCAAGCAACCAAGTTGGATGTTTTAGGAACACCGAGTTTGGCTAAGGAATTAGCAAAGAGAAATTTGCCTTCCTAAAAACATAAATAAAAGAGACATGGACTAAAATATGAATCAAATTTGAGAGTCTATTGAACATACCATCATAGTCCTGACCATCTATTTACTAGGATTCGATCTAATTCTTTGAATAATTGAATATTATAGGTAAAGTAATGCTACGCAACCTATCAAGTATTTTCCTTCTTGAAATTAAATGTACAATGTGAACATACAAATTTCTATGCAATTTAAACAAACAATATGTTATTGCCAGACTTTTTTACTTGGCATTTTGGCAAACTTTTCGTGATTATAAATACCAATATGTTTGCCTCATTAGCTCTTCAATTCATCAGCCCTAAAAACCGCTATAGAAATCTTTCCCTTGCAAAAGAAAGTATTATGGCGTGCTTTCCTCTATCAAGTTCGTCAATTTCTTTTCCTCCTTTTATGTAACAAACCCTTTTATGGTTGGTTTCAAAGAGCTTTGGTTTATTGACTTTGTTGGATTATGAGTCTAATTTCACCCCCCCCTATATATACCAAGGCATGGCTGGATGTTTCCCAATTGTATGAAATTAAGTGCAACATATCCATGTACTTGCTTGTGTGAGGGGAGAGCTAGGCTCATAATCCAGCAAAAGTTATTAACCAGCTCTCATCTCATGGTTCTCAACATTTTTTTTTCATAAATTCCTGAGTCCCCTCTTCCCTGTTCTTTTTTTTTTTTTTTGAAAAATCCACTTAAGAACATGGGATTGAAATTGATAGGTTACACAATATGAGGTAGTCATCTCCTGTTCCATAATTCAACTCTGTCCATCTCAGAATTAGAACTCGAAACTTCCCCCAAAAAGTCTCGAGTTTTAAGTTTTAACAATATGGGTGTGCCCTTGGGGACCTTCTCTTCCCCATTCAATGGTAAGTATACAATTCACTCACTCTTTTTTAATCATAGGCATGTTGGTACAAATTGATCTATATCACTTCATCAAACATATAGTGTTATAGATATGTTGAGCATAACTCCTAATTGCTTAATCTGAGCGCCAAACGGCGATCCTCAACAATCTAAGGAACATGTCGAATGGCATACTTCTATACATAGCACCTGGCAAGATCAATCATGGATCAAGTCAACAGCACACACGACTTTCGTACACATGAGGCTCGGTAAGGCTTAAGCCCACACGGGAATATACCTAGTGGGTCAGCTACCAAGATAAATAGGGTAAATTTCTCCCTTTATTCTCTAATTCCAAACCCTAGCTTCTAGACCTAGCTCCTAAAACTTCTCCACTACGTGGACGATTTACTGACTTGACTGTCGGAGTGCTAAGGTGGGAACCAACCCCTGCACTCCTAGTTGTTTTGCTACCTTGCAGGTCTTCAACCTTCAAGGTCTCAGAGGCTAATTAAACTCGTTGATCTTCGAAGATATTCATGCTTGTTGATTTTTTCCACATCAACAAGATACATATTACTTGCTACAACGGAGGCGGCGATGCGGTGGCAAACAGGACGGTGGCGGACTATTGGAACCTACAACCGAGAAAACTTTAACTGTTGGAAGAAATGTTGAAGTTTTTGGTACACAATGGTTATTATTATTATTATTATATCTGAGGTACAGTGGTACACAATGCTTGGATATACATTATTTCAGCTTAACTTTCATGTCCTTTTTAGTCCTATTTGAAGATTGCTTCTTTGTACCTTGTTTATTGTAAAATTTTAATTATAATGAATAAATTTCCTTAGCCTTTAAAAAGAAATAATGGGCTAATCAATTTGGAGAGACATAGTTTTTAGCGAGTTTATAATTTTGAATTTCCCATTTGATTCATTCTCATTGGAAATGATTTAGGCTATGATTAAGGTCTTAATACAATGTGATTAAGGCAGTCACATGATCATACGTATGACGACTTTTTTTGTTTTCTTTTCATTCTAGAATCATACGAATTCCACCCGCGGGAATTACCAATTTGAATTACCAATCTGTTTAAAAGAAAAAATAGAGGAACACGAGATGAAAGAGAAAAGAAAATTAATTGATGAAGGATGAAGGTCCTTAATTGGTTTAGGGGAACAATTGTCAAAACACTTCTATTTTTAGAGAATACAGTAATCAGAAGTTTCATTACAATCCAATGAGAAATCACAAATAAAAACTAGTCTACTATCTCAATAAATGTAACAAACTAACCAAACCCACATAATGTGGCACAAAACTATAGAAACACAGAGTAGAATGGGAAGGAAAAGTATATTATTAAGTCTGATATTGGTTTGCCTTTATATAGGCCTACACAAGTGATAAGTATGGTTAAGGATAGAGATATAGATACAAATTATCCGTCATCTGTGATATGAGTTATCAACTTTATGCCCCCGCAAGATGGTGGAACGGGAAGAGACACCAATCCTGGATAGGAGTTTAATGAACCTGTCTGTTGAGAGTAGTTTTGTAAGAAGATCAGCAAGTTGGTTAGAGGAAGAAACATGTGTAAGCTGCAGCTGGCCGTGGTTCACTTTTTCTCGAACAAAGAAGTAGTCGAGAGCAAGATGTTTCATTCGTGAATGAAATACTGGATTTGCCGAGGTGTAGACAGCATTTTGATTGTCACAAAACACTGCTGGAGATGTCTGAACAGGGAAGTGAAATTCCTGTAGAAGGGACTGTATCCAGGTCAATTCATAGACAGTTGTGGCAACTGATCGAAACTTAGCTTTTGTGGACGACCTCACAACGGTTTTTTTGCTTCTTTGAGCTCCAAGAAATTGGATTTTTGCCAAGGTAAATGATGTATGCTGAAGTGGAGCGTTTATCATCCGGGTTTCCTGCCCAATCTGAGTCTGAAAATGCTAACAAGTTGCTGCTGGAATTTTTTGTAATGCTCAAACCATGAGATAAAGTTCTTTTCAAGCATCTCAGGACACGTTTAAGAGCCTGGTGATGTTTCTGAGTAGGCTAGTGCATAAATTGGGATAATTTATTGACCGCAAAATTCTTTTAGGTTTACATTAGCCGAGCCATCATGTAAGGATAGTGAAGCCGAGGTGAAAAGTATGGTTAAGTCTGATATTGGTTTGCCTTTATATAGGCCTATACAAGTGATAAGTATTGTTAAGGATAGAGATATAGATGAATACAAAGATAGAGATATAGATACAACTTAGATCATCTGTCATCTATGATATGAATTATCAACTTTAAAAACTCACATAAAGTGGTACAAACTCACATATAGTGAGACTTGATATAAGTACATCTATCAGTTGAACTAACAACTTGAATGCATTGCCGAACCATTTCAACAAATCATTTGATTATAATGATTAAGAGTTAAAGTCTTTTTGGACTGTCTGTAAAACTCACGTTTTAAGATTTAAAATTTACCTTATAAAATTTATTTTGGCTAAACTTGTGCAATGCCACATGTGATATATTGATAGTAGACTTTTTGAAGTGATTAAAAGTATTTTTCTTTTTTGTTTAATATCCCTTATATTCCTTATTATATATCTGCCCACTTTTTGGTCAATCAGTCTTTATCTTTGACCTTGTTAGTGAAGAAAATATGTAAAATTAAATTTTCAAAAAAAAATGTATGGAAAAGCTTATGATTTATAAACCAGTATATTATTATCATTATTATTATTATTATTATTATTTATGAAAAATAATGTTTAATGTTGATGCCAAATAATATCGAGGCTCAACATCGAGCTCCGACTGACCTGCAAGAGAGTAAAACCCGTGAGAAAGAGATTCCCCTGTTGGTTTTGAGGGGGGACCTCCTCCGACGGTCAAGTCAGTGAGGTCCACTTTCAGTGCAGTGAGTATGTTTGGAGTGTGATAGAGCATAGCATAGAGCATAATAGAGCTTAATAGAACTTAATGAGGTAAATGGCCATACCTTGGCTATTTATATACCTTAGGAATTAGGGTTTTGTTAGTGGGCCTGGGACCAATAATAAAGTATGATCAACAATTGCCCCCAGTCGTGAGAGCGATCATAAAGTAGTCGGACGAGCGACTTGCCTTTTTCTCTCTTTTGAAGTTCGGAGACGTTCGTCGTGTTAATTTATACTCAATCATGGAGTCCATGTAGTTAATACTCAATCACAGAGTTATTATGCTCGTCGGTCTAACGGCCGTTAATTATCCAAGGCTCCCATGTGATCGGTCATCAACGAAATACAAGATAAATTCCCCACAAAAATCTAACTAAGGTAGCTAGGGTAAGTAGGGTCGAACCCACAGAGAGAGAGAGAGAGAGTTGATTAACTTCTTATATAATCAATTATATTAAAGAAAACAAGACTAAAAATATAAGTAATGAGAATTAAATCTATGATAACTAATTAAGAGAACTAAAGCAAATTATAAGGAAAACCTAAATATATGGAAGAAACTTTCAAATATAAATAAGAAACCTCTAAATATAAATAAGAGACCTCCAACATAGGATTAATTATCACTCTTAACAAATGAACTTGGATCATCGATATCAAAAGATTATGAAATCTATGGATAGCTTGTTTGGGTTTAAAAGGTGAATTTTAAAAAAAATCCAAAATTACCAAATTAGTTAATCTCACTCCGTTAGGCACAAAGATTAACCCTATTATTCAAGATTCCATACTATTATGCCTCAGAAACATGGATAAAGCAATGAGTTCATGTAATTAAAACAAGCACAAATCATGATAAGGCTATTACGTTACAAATTAATCATCGTTATCCCTAATTTTCTTGAAAGGAATGATGAGTTCTCAATCAATTACTACTAAGTAATCAAATCACTACTATTACGCTTGTGATTCAATCTAGCATATGTAAGATATACTTCTCAAGAATGCACCGGTTACAATCCATCAAAATAAGCAACATGGCATTAAAACAGACAATTAAGAAATACCCAAAAAGAATTCATATATAAGCACAAAATCTCCCCATGAAAATAGTCAAGAGATCAAATTAAAATCCTACATTGGAGAAAATAAGTATCTAGCCACTCATGAATTGAGTGGCCCTCAAAACCATAAAAAAAATAGAAGAAAACTTAGCTAATTAAGGTCTGACCGGCGGCTCTCCTCCAAAGAATAGAAAACTATCGAACCTCCTCTAAAAATATGAGAGAAAGATAGGCTATTTATACTAGAAAAGTAGGGCAAATTAAACTAGGGCTAAATAGACTTTTAACCTCATAAAACCTCCTCCAAATTAGGTTAATTTTCGCCCTCCAAGGCTGTGCTAACTCTCCATATCGAATTATACCAATCTGGGCCGAAATCCATGGGCTTTTCACGTTCAGCTTTCATGAAGAAACTTCAGGGGTATTTTCGTCAGCATAAAAGAAAAGTTGTAGGCCCAACTGTCCCTGGGCGCCAGATGAAATGCCTAACCGCCCAGGTTAACAACCTAGCCGCTCAAGTCATCTGGAGAAACTGTCAGCAAGTTGCATCTCTTCTTCACTTGACTTATGTTCTTGATCCTTTCATATTGGAAACTTGTTGCATTGATATTCATGGCTTCTTCAAGCATCAAATTAAGCTTCAAAGAGTCTTCCATCACGAACATAAAACCTCCAAAATCTTCTTGAAAAGTTCTTGTAAATATTTGTGTCAATATTTCATCAAAATAGCTCCTAAAAGTAGGAAAAATAGTACTTTTCCGCTTTTCTTATCTTCAAGATCTAAAATCACAAATATTAACAAATAGAGATATAATCAAGCATAATCAAGTATAAATAGACCTAAAAACATAGGAAAATGATCATAAAAATGTGTACTATGTTGGTCTGATCACCATGCATTAGATAAACAAGTACGTTATAAGTAAATGAGAGAAAGGTATGTATTAGCAATGTATTATCGAGTAAGCATGATCAAATGATCCTAGCGTTCATCGTTCCTATGGCCAAGTCCAAGATGTTCTTCGTGTTAGTTTATATTCAATTGAGTTCATGTAGTTTATACTCAATCGCGGAGTTCATTTACCAATGTCAAAGACGAAAATCGTTCTAATACCAAGGTCTAGGACGAACGTAACTACTGCCAATAGTTTAATTTATGCACATACATAATAGTAAATATTGCATTTTAATGATTGCATAATAATTGAGAAAGAATTAGTTGAATCTGACCTCAAAATCGGAAAGAGGACGTTTGGAAACCTTTGAACCGGTCTAAGTTTGCAGTGAACCGGTCCAGAATGAACGAAACAGGTCGGTTAAAGTTCCGAGTCCGAACCGGTTTGGTCAACGGTTTGTATGACCGATCAAAGTCAACATGCTGACTAGGCATACACGTGGCACGTTCTGATTAGGTTTGACAGCTGACGCGTCTTGCTGTCGAAGCACGCTGACTTGGCTTTGACTGGTGACATGGCAGGCTGCTATTGGGCCACGTGGCAGATCTGACCTGTGGGGCTAGCCGGCGCGTATGGCGCCAGTTCGCTAGGAAACTTTTTGGGGAGCTTCGTCTCGTTGCCCCGAGTCCGATGATACCGGCGGTGAGTGATCGAGCCAAAATTATGCATATTTTTATAGCTATTTTTATATACTTTTTGTCACTTTTATATGTGTTTTTACCCCATTTTGCTAGTATTTGTGTTTTTAGGTCTTGAAGACCAGAGAAGTGAAAACTTATTGTTTTTCACTCTTTTTGGAACTATTTTGGAGAGTTTTTACTAAACTATGGATTTGAAGATTCGAAGTTCGTGTTTGAAGATTTCTTGAAGAGATATTTTGAAGATTTGAAGACAATTGAAGAATTAATTCAAGAAGTAAGAATTGAAGATTTGGAGCTTATTTGCAAAGGATTGAAGGCAAGTCCAGAAGAAGCCTGGAAGTTAAGGATTTTTGGATAATTTATATGGGATTATACTCAACCCATATAAGTCCACAATTGGAGTTAAAATCCGAATTGGTGCCGCATGGACCCTCTAAAATATCTTAATCCCGTAATTTCCCGTAATTAGTCCTATTTGGAGTAGGAATCAGCGCAGTCTCGGTATAAAGGCCATAACTTTCTGCTCAGATGTCCGTTTTAAGCCCATGAGTAGCCGTTGGAAAGCTAATTCCGAGCTCTACAACTTTCCTTTGAAGTCCAAAACCCAGTTCTGCCATATTTAACCCCAAATCTGCCGTTGAAGTTTCTACAGAAATCCAGAAAATTCCAGAATCCTATTTTGACTTGCATTCTACTCTAGGAAGACATCTAATCTAGCTTGGAGACCAAGTCAGGCATAAACCGTCCTACCCTTATTCCTCCACTATAAATAGCCACCTCCTGTAGCATAAATCAGAGAACCTTTAGATACAAATAATTCTCTTTTTCTACCTTTCTTTAGTTTAGTTTTTCTCTAGTTTTAGAAGGGGAAGTCGACACCCTCTCTAACCATAGAGGGGTGCGACAACCCTAGGTTTTCAAGGAGGAGAAATCATTCCTCCCTAGTTCTCTAAGTATTCTTATGCCTCTCATGGATTCTCCTAAGTCCATGAGTAGCTAAATCCTTAATACTTCCAATCCTTTGGTGAATTCAATCAATTGATTATGGTGAGACTTCTATACTTATAATTTTGTGTTAAGTTCTTGATGATAGTAGACAAAACCTTATTTTACTTTATGATCTTGAATCTTATTGATTTATGTGGCCACTAATTACGTAATTGGGTAGATCTACTGCTAGTCAAATAAGGATTGAGCCTCGAGTTTGATTTATGGTAGCAAATCAGGTTTGTTTGATCGCTGCCTGATGGGCGTTTGTCTATCGGAGGGCGAGAAATTTCTCTTCGTATGGTTCTACTTGTAGGTATGTGTGTAAAATTAATTATTCTTAATGCTTTGTTCTCAAGCAATCTTTAAGCCCTGAGAAAGTAATCGATTGTTGAAGGAATAAAAGGGATAAGTGCAGCTTTGATCGGCCTCTTATCTAATATACATGTTGGAATTTCCTATACCAGTTATCAGTCAAGAATAAGATGCTTAATTCACCTTTTAAATCAATGATCCATAGTTAATCTGATTGATTCATACCATCGGAGAAGAAGAATGCTTTATAATTATTGTTTGCTTTATAATTTGCTATAGATCTAGATTTAATTTATTTTGCTTTGTTTTTAGTGTCATTGTTTTTAAGGGATTAGAATTAGCACTGTTTACTTTACCCACATCTTTACCCTGTTTTCTAAGTGATTTTTGGAATAGAGATATGTTTTGGAAAAGATCTCCAGATTATAACCCTTCTCTGTGGGATTCGACCCCTACTTGCCCTAGCTAGTTTAGCTAGTTTTTGTGGGGATTATTTTTATGATTGTTAAGCGACCGATCACAAATTTTGGCGCCGTTGCCGGGGAAGGGAAGTGAGATTAGATCCGAGAATTAATCTGCTTTAAAAAGTTTTTGTTTTTCCCTTTTTTCTAAAAAAAAGTTTGCGATTTTAAAAATAAAAAAAATTTAGGGTTAGCGTCGATTAAAAAAAGAAAAAAGAATATATATTTTCTGTTTCTGCTTTTTATTTTGTTTAAAAACTGTTACTACTAATTTTTGTTTTTAGTTTTGTTCTTGATTTTTCTAGAAAATTGCATGTCAAAGACAAGAAGTAGTGGTATTGAAGACTTAGAATTCAATCCTGAGTCTGAACGAACACTATTTCAAATAAGGAAGGAGACACAAAGCCGATTCCAAGAAGAGGAGTCATCCAATTCAAATTCTCAACCAAGTTCTCCTAGATCTGCTGCTTCAACATCGTCAGAAGACATGGCCAACGCAAAAGCACCCAAAACTCTGAGAGAGTTAGCTGCACCAAACGTCAATGCCAAACGCTTAGCCATTCAATACCCAGATACAACTGAAAACTTTGAGATAAAATCTGGATTTATTCAGATTTTACCCAAATTTACTGGTTTGCCTGGAGAAGATCCTCACCGACATCTGACCGATTTCCAGATTGCCTGCTCATCTACAAGTATTCAAGGTATTCCTGAAGATCAATTCATGTTAAGAACCATTCCGTTCACTCTTATGAACCGAGAAAAAGACTGGTTGTACCTACTACCCACTGGTTCAATCACATCTTGGACGAACCTTAAGAAGCTGTTCTTGGAAAAGTATTTTCCTGCACATAAAGCATCAAGCATAAGGAAGGAGATCTGCAGAATTAAGCAACGCCATGGAGAAACAATACATGAATATTGGGCACGTTTCAAGACACTACGAAGGATTACTACCGTTTGACAGATCTTCCATCGATTCTGCAAGTAGACGAGCTTTCATAGACAAAACTCCCGCCGAAGCTTGGACTTTAGTGGAAAACATGGCTGCAAACACTCAACAATTTGGATCTCGAGAAGACTATTCAAGAGAAGGCCCTACAAGAAGAATCAATGAAGTTTCTACCTATTCCACCTCATTGGAGCATCAACTTCAAGAAACGAATTAGCAAATCGCTATGCTCACTGGTTTGTTCCATGCAAATTTTTCAAGTGTGCCTAAGGTTTGTGGTATTTGTTCTCAAAGACACTATACTGATAAGTGGCCTACTTTGGAAGACAACAAGCAAGGAGTCAATGCTGTGGGAATACAATGAGCTTATCAAAGGAAGTCTGAACCTTATTAGAGACCTGAGCAACCGAGTCAACAATATGGGAACCAAGGTAATTTTCAATGAAGGCCAATGAATTTCCAAAGGCCTAATTTTCAATCTTCACAAGCTATTTCCATCGAGTTACAACAAATCAAAGAAGCTATGGAGATGATGAGAAAACAAATTAGTCAACTGGCTAGTGATATGAGTGATCTCAAGACACAAGGTCAACAAAGGATTCCATCACAACCAAAGGTACCTCCTAGAGAGAATATCAGTGCAATTTCTTTAAGGAGTGGAAAAGAGTTGAAAGAACCCTACCCATCCCATGCCGCACAACACCAAGCTAAAGGAGAGCCGAGCTACAACAACAAATACAAACCGCAAGAGCCTGCCGAAATCAAGATTGAAGATGATAAATTATTCTACGGTTTTGACTACTATCATCAAGAACTCAACACAAAATTATAAGTATAGAAATCTCACCATAATCAATTGATTGAATTCACTAAAGGATCAGAAGTATTAAAGATTTAGCTACTCATGGACTTAGGAAAATCCATGAGAGGCATAAGAACACTTACAGGACTAGGGAGGAACGATTTCTCCTCCTTGAAACCCTAGGGATGTCGCACCCCTCTATAGCTATAGAGGGTGTCGACTTCTCCCTCTTCTAAAACTAGAGAAAACCTAAAAACTAAAGAAAGGTAGAAAAAGAGAATTATCTAAAATTTGTGATGTGTAAAGTTTTGTGATTTGTGATACAGGAGGTGGCTATTTATAGTGGAGGAATAAGGGGTAGGACGGTTTAGCCATGACTTGGACTCCAAGTTGGATTAGGTGTCATCCTAGAGTAGAATCCAAGTTAAAAGAGGATTCTGGAATTTTCTAGAATCTGGCAGGAACTTTGACGTCAAATTCGGGCTTGACGATGGCAGATCTGGGCTTTGTACTTCAAAAGAAAGTTGTAGAGCTCGGAGCTAGCTTTCCAATGGCTACTCATGGGCTTAAAACGGACATCTGAGCAGAAAGTTATGGCCTTTCTACGAAGATTGCGCTGAAACCGGGCTTATATCGCAAATCTGCGGGATTATTGCGGGATTTGGATATCCTTTTGGATATTAGGCCTATAAATTGAGATTTTAACTCCAATTATAGGTTTATATCGGCTGAGTATATTCCCATATAAATAATCCAAAAATCCTCAACTTTAGGGTTTCTTCTGGATTTGGCTTCAATCCTTTGCAAATAACCTCCAAATCTTCAATTTTTACTTCTTGAATTAATTCTTCAATTGTCTTCAAATCTTCAAAATATCTTCAATCACGAACTTCGCATCTTCAAATCTTCATTCCAAATGACTAAATCCATAGTTGAGTAAAAAGTCACCAAAATAGCTCCAAAAAGAGTGAAAAACAATAAGTTTTCACTTTTCTTGTCTTCAAGACCTAAAAACACAAATACAAACAAAATAGGGTAAAAACACATATAAAAGTAGTAAAAAGTATATAAAAATAGCTATAAAAACATGCATAATTTGAGTTCGATCATATTTTCCTCCACACTAAATCTTTGCTAGTCCTAGCAAACTAGTGTAGACAAACAAAAATTAAGATTTAAGATAGTGAGTCTTGTTCAAATCTTTTGAAAAACTTTGAATCACATACATATATCAAGGATCAATTCAATTTATGAAATCAGAATAACCAAAGAATATTAAGAGTATCCAATTCAATAGATCAAGATATAGCAAGCATCCTCATTCTTAACTAACCATAATCAAAGTAGCTCTAATCACTTATCATTTATTACACCTATAACTACTTCTTCCTATAAACTTATGCCTTCACCTTTATCTTCACTACTCAAACGATTGCATACTATGAATACAAATCAAGAATTTCGCATGGGTTATAATGATGTTCAAAGGGTAATTTTTTAGAAAATTGAGGTTACTAACCTCAAAGTGTTCATGCTTAAGGGTTACTAACGCCCTTTATTTTATTTTTGTGAGGCTACTAGCACTCTAGAGGGACAATACTTCTGCCGATCCATGCCTCTTATCCTCTTCCCAAAGGTTACTAACTTCTTTTGTTTAAAGAGAAGAGTGACAACAATGGATTTTTTTTTTAATTTCTAAGGCAAAAGATATCTCTTCTCCTCTTGCATGAAAAACACTTTATTTAAGAAAAAGATTTTTTTAAAACTACCCTTCTAATATAGATAGTCCCCCACACTTATTTTTGACATATTCATAAAATACTCTCATAAGTGTAGTTTCAATAAAAATTAAACACAAGTTCTAAAAATAGACAATCATAGAAATAATAAGCAATAAGCTCATATCACAAACTTCAATTATACCTAATCTAAGAAAAAAGATATCATACTATAAATCAATCAATAAATCAAACATTCTTAAGAATTCTAAGATATCATCAATCAAAAATCGAATCAATAACTCAAAATATGCATATAAAATCAAAATTTTGTCAAAATTTTCGAAAAAATTATACCAATTTTACCAATTAATTATGCATTTAGACTCACTCCCCCACACTTAAAAGATACATTGTCCCCAATGTATAAACAAGCGTGGGTAATCAAAGCAAAAATAAATATGCATCTTTAAAATCCTAATTAACCTATATAACTTATATCTATATCTATATGAATCGCATATCAAAGAAAAATCAATCAAAGCATTGCAAGAAAAAGATAGGGTTAAAGAAAGCTTCACTATTCTCCAAGCATAAGCTCCAATTGGATCCAATGAGGATTTGGAATCGGCAAGGGGCATATTCTCCATTTATTTCTCTTGCTTTGCAATTGTCCAAAACGTAAGCTCCTATTGCTTCTTCTTTGGTATGGAAAATCCTAAAAAAGAAAAGAAAAATAAAACAAAGAAAATTATGGGTTAGTAAAAATATTATTGGGTTGCCTCCCAATAAGCGCCTTTCTTTAAGGTCTTTGGCTAGACTGCATTAAAGAAGGTTATTCTTCAAGAAGGCTTGTGGTGGTCCGGTTGGGCACGGGGATGGCTTGGCAAAGGCTGGGCATGGCTGGGCATGGTGCGCGGACAAGGCCGGGCATGGTGTGGTGATGTCTCGGTGGAAAGCTTGCATGGTCGGTTGCGAAGTGCTGGTGGCGCGGACTGGTGCGGACATGGCATGGCATGGCATGGAGAGGATGGATGCGCGGAAGGGGCGGACAAGGCCGAGCATGGCCTGGGCGGCATAGCGGTTGGCACGGGCCATGGCGCGGGTTGAGCGGGCAAGGCCGAGCATGGCCGGGCAGGAGGCGCGGTGGTGGCCTGGGTCATCCGGGCATGTGGCGCGGCAAGGGCTGGTGTCATCTGGACAAGTGGCTCGTGTGGCCGGGCTGTGGCCGGGCTAGGCGCAAGGGCTTGGGCAGTCTTGGCCGGTGTTGGCCGGCCAATGGATGTCGATGGCCGGGCTATAGCCGGGCAAGATGGCTTGTGCGGCACAGGCTTAGCCGGGCTGAGTCCTTGATCAGCTTCCTTCGGTGTATTGGTTAACATCTGGGCAAAATTCTCCAATATCTCGTATATGTCAGCAGTGCTGTGATCAAATAGAGGAATATAGATAAGAGTGTCGACAGACAATCTATCAGAAACTCTTAATCCTTGGTAGAAGTTTTGAGCTAATCTTCTTGGATCATAACCATGATGAGGGTGAGTAGCACATAGCTTCTTAAAACTTTGCCAAAATTGGGGGAAAATTCTCCACTTGGCATTGAAGAATGCTTCCAACTTTAGTTCTATGTTTAAGATCTATATCTTGCTTCTCGGTTGAATTGCTTGGTTGGTCGATCTTCAGGGATGGTTGAACTTCTTTGTTGTTGACTTCTAGCTCCTTCTTGGCTTCTTTCGCTCGATCTTTCTTCTTTCTAAAGCTAGGGGGCTCAATTGCTTTAGACAAAGCTTCCAATGTTGGTGATATTGGTGAGGAATCTTCAATAGCTCCGTTCTTAAGCCACTTAGAGTTTATAACATAAACATCTTCAATCTTGATTTCGGCAGGCACTTGTAAATTTCCTTTGCTGTAGCTCGGCTCTCCTTCTTCTTGTTGATGTGCGGCAAGGTTTGGATAAGGGTCTTGCAACTCTTTTCCACTCCTTAGAGAAATTGCACTGACATTCTCTCTAGGATGTACCTTTGGTTGTGATGGAATCCTTTGTTGACCTTGTGTCTTGAAATTACTCAAATCACTAGCTAATTGACTTATTTGTTTTCTCATCATCTCCATAGCTTCTTTGATTTGTTGTAACTCGATAGCTTGTGAAAGTTGAGAATTAGGTCTTTGAAAATTCGGCCTTCCTTGAAAATTACCTTGGTTCCCATATTGTTAACTTGGTTGTTCAGGTCTCCAATAAGGTTCAGGCTTCCTTTGATAAGCTCCTTGTAATCCCACGGCATTGATTCCTTGCTTGTTGTCTTCCAAAGTAGGGCAAACCCTAGGCACACTTGAGAAATTCGCTTGGAACAAATCAGTGAGCATAACGATTTGCTGATTCGTTTCTTGAAGTTGTTGCTCCAATGTGGTGGAATAGGTAGAAACTTCATTGATTCTTCTTGTAGGACCTTCTCTTAAAAAGTCTTCTCGAGATCCAAATTGTTGAGTGTTTGCAGCCATGTTTTCACTAAAGTCCAAACTTCGACAGGAGTTTTGTCTATGAAAGCTCCTCAACTTGCAGAATCGATGGAAGATCTGTCAAACGGTAGTAATCCTTCGTAGAAGTACTCGATCAGCAACTGTTCATTGATTTGATGATTGGGGTAGCTCGCACAAAGTGTTTTGAAACGTTCCCAATATTCATGCATTGTTTCTCCATGGCGTTGCTTAATTCCGCAAATCTCCTTCCTTATACTTGATGCTTTATGTGCAGGAAAGTACTTTTCCAAGAACAGCTTCTTAAGGCTCGTCCAAGATGTGATTGAACCAGTGCGTAGAAGGTACAACCAATCTTTAAATCGGTCCATAAGAGTGAACGGAAAGGTTCTTAATATGAATTGATCTTCAGGAATACCTTGAATACTTGTAGATGCACAGGCAATCTGGAAATCAGTTAGATGTCGGTGAGGATCTTCTCCAGGCAAACCGTGAAATTTGGGTAAAATCTGAATAAATCCAGATTTAATATCAAAGTTTCCATTAGTATCTGGGTAACGAATGGCTAAGCGTTTGGCATTGACGTTTGGTGCAGCTAACTCTCTCAGAGTTTTGGGTTGTTCTTCTTCAGCCATGTCTTCAGACGATGTTGAAACAGCAGATCTAGGAGAACTTGGTTGAGAACTTGAATCGGATGACTCCTCTTCTTGTACTCGGTTTTGTGTCTTCTTCTTCTTCTGAATTAGTGTTCTTTCAGGCTCAGGATTGAATTCTAAACCTTCTATACCACTACTTCTTGTCTTTGGCATGCAACTTCCTAGAAAAATCAAACAAAACTAAAAAGAAAAAATTAGCAGTAACAGTTCTTAAATAAAAATAAAAGCAGAAACAGAAAATAAAAATATATTTTTTTTAAAGGAAAAACGGAAAAGAAGTTTTTTTTATCGACGCAAACCCTAAATGTTTTTTAATCACAAAATTATTATTTATTTTTTTTAGAAAAATCGGAAAAAGGAAAAACTTTTTTTTTAGGAAAAAAAACGGAAAAAACAAAAACTAATTCTTGGATCTAATCTCTCTTCACTTCCTCTCAATTCAATTCCCTTCGCCAGCAACGACGCCAAAATTTATGGCGTATCGTGCAGGGACCGTAAAAATAATCCCCACAATAAACTAACTAGAATAGCTAGGGCAAGTAGGGGTCGAATCCCACAGAGAAGGGTTATGTGATGAACGATATAAAGAAAGAAAGATCTTTTCCAAAAAATCAATTAGAAAACTAGGGATTAGAGAAATTCAATATAAAGAAAACAATTAAACTAAAAATAAAGCAAAGCAAATTAAATCTAAATCTAAATCTAAAGCAGAATATAAAACAAACAATAATTATAAAGCATACTTCTTCTCCGATGGTATGATTCAATCAGATTAACTATGAATCATCGACTTAAAAGGTGAATTAAGCATCTTATTCTTGACTGACAACTGATATAGGTTTCCCAACATGTATTTTAGATAAGAGGCCGATTAAAGCTGCAGTTATCCCTTTTATTCCTTCAGCAATCGATTACTTCTTAGGGCTTAAAGATCACTTAAGAACAAAGCATTAAGAACAGTTAATTTTACACACATGCCTACAAAGTAGAACCATACGAAGAGAAATTTCTCGCCCTCCGATAGATAAATACCCATTAAGCAGCGATTAAACAAACCTAATTTGCTACATACAATCAAACTTGAGTGATTAATTCTAAGCTTGATCTAGCCATAGATCTTCCTCTTACATCGTTAGTGGCCACATAACTCAAATAAGATTCAGAATCATAAAATTATTCTAGGGTTTTGACTACTATCATCAAAAACTTAACACAAAATTATAAGTATAGAAATCTCACCATAATCAATTGATTGAATTCACCAAAGGATCAGAAGTATTAAAGATTTAGCTACTCATGGACTTAGGAAAATCCATGAGAGGCATAAGAATACTTACAGGACTAGGGAGGAACTATTTCTCCTCCTTGAAACCCTAGTGCTGTCGCACCCCTCTATAGCTAGAGAGGGTGTCGACTTTTCCCTCTTCTAAAACTAGAGAAAACCTAAAAACTAAAGAAAGATAGAAAAAGAGAATTATCTAAAATTTGTGATGTGTAAAGTTTTGTGTTTTGTGATACAGGAGGTGGCTATTTATAGTGGAGGAATAAGGGGTAGGACGGTTTAGCCATGACTTGGACTCCAAGTTGGATTAGGTGTCATCCTAGAGTAGAATCCAAGTTAAAAGAGGATTTTGGAGTTTTCTGGAATCTGGCAGGAACTTTGACGTCAAATTCGGGCCTGAAGAGGGCAGATCTGGGCTTTTTACTTCAAAAGAAAGTTGTAGAGCTCGGAGCTAGCTTTCCAACGGCTACTCATGGGCTTAAAATGAACATCTGAGCAGAAAGTTATGGTCTTTCTACGAAGACTGCGCTGAAACCGGGCTTATATCGCAAATATGCGGGATTATTGCGGGATTTGGATATCCTTTTGGATATTAGGCCTATAAATTGACATTTTAACGCCAATTATAGGTTTATATGGGCTGAGTATATCCCCATATAAATAATCCAAAAATTCTCAACTTCAGGGCTTCTTCTGGATTTGGCTTCAATCCTTTGCAAATAACCTCCAAATTTTCAATTTTTACTTCTTGAATTAATTCTTCAATTGTCTTCAAATCTTCAAAATATCTTCAATCACAAACTTCGCATCTTCAAATCTTCATTCCAAATGACTAAATCCATAGTTGAGTAAAAAGTCACCAAAATAGCTCTAAAAAGAGTGAAAAACAATAAGTTTTCACTTTTCTTGTCTTCAAGACCTAAAAACACAAATACTAACAAAATAGGGTAAAAAAACATATAAAAGTAGTAAAAAGTATATAAAAATAGCTATAAAAACATCCATAATTTGAGCTCGATCAGATGTGGTGTTACAGGCCTCAAGGGTACAACTTCCTTAGATACAGCAGCCTCATAGTGCAGGCAGAGAGTAACGAAGGGAGTTGTATGCTACCTGACCATGCAGGTGGGAGATATATCATGAAATAAAATAATCTAAGTCTTTCCCATACCCAGGGAAGGCCACCCTAGTCATAGAAAGCAGTCTCCTCACCCTTTGCACTGAGGAGGCATGGAGCAAGAGATTATCAGCAAGTGAAACACCACTGAACTAAGGGAGGCGTGAGATATTATCACTCAACCCCCTCATACGTGACCACCCTTGTACAGTGGTCAAGCCGTCCAGCTAGTAGTACTCCCCCGGGAGGCAAACTTGCATTTTGTTCATTTAAGGACAAAAAGGCAAGGTCAAAGCAATTGAGCTAGATAAGGGGTGCGACTCAGAGAAGGGGTTTTACCATGATTTTCCTTGATACAAATAGATCATCTTGTTGAAATTTCATCTCAAACAGACTTCGTATGAAAAACTTATGCAAGTTTTTCAGTTAAGGACAGTTTGAGGTGTCAAACCAACTTTTCTATGCTAGAGAGTTCGGTTTCACTTAGAATTTTTCCCATAGCTTCATGGGGATAATCTAAGTCTATTGGTGGAAAATCAGCTTCGTTGGACTTTGAATGAAAAACTTATGCTAGTTTTTCATTTAAGGACAACTCAAGGAGAGAAACCTAGTTCACCATCAAGCGAAGCTCGATTTTACTTAGAATTTTTTCCATAGTCTCATGGAGATAATCTAATTCACAGCTCTTGAAGCGCTCTTATTTAGGATGTCTTGTTCTTGTGGATCCAATGATTTAAATGCTCCGGTGTGACTTTGATCTAGTCCCCACAAATCGCTCTAATCTTTTAATCTGCTGCTACGCGCACCCCAGATCTTTTAATCTGCTGCGCTTTGCACCAGATCTTGTTGTTTATTTCTCTTTGTCAATTTCAGCAAATTGACTGGCACGCCCTTATGCTGTCATTAAAAATTTTCCGCAGAAACTC
>AWWV01008712.1:0-15446 GCA_001974805.1 Corchorus capsularis
GTACAACATATCTTGAGATTTATGAATGCTATAGTTGATTCAAGTGGTTGAGTCAAGCTAAAGTTGGTCCAAGTAACAATTGTAATTCTAGGAGTCCTAGGTTCAATGGGATATCAAATCTTGTTGAAATCTTTAGGCCGAGATGGAAATTGATGTAGGCAAGTTTGGTATTGATTTATCATGCATGTGGGAAAGTAGATCTTAATGCTTGTCGTATGATTCTTCACAGGGTGAATGTTTGATTAGGAACAATAGAGATTAATCGTCAGCGAGATGTGGGTTAATTCTTCTTAGCATGTTGGAGGGTCGAGTATTCCTCTCCTATACCAATTATTTAAATGGAGTTGTTTTAAGATATTAAAAGCATTACTTTGTTTCAATGAAAGTTGATGTCTACGTCTTAGGCTATATACCAATTTGGAGTAATTTATGATTCTTAATTGATTGCAATCTAAGCCAAATTTATGTTTAGTGTCTATGATCCATGATTCACTTGATCAAAGTAGTTGCCTAAAGGAGAATAAGTATGCTTTTATCATTTGATTTTCTCTTTAATTGATTTCTAGTTCATCATTTATTAGTTTTCACTTTCAATTACAAAAACCCAAAAATATCTTTTCTAGGTTAGAATTTCTTCTGTAAGATTTAATTTGATTCGTACCTTCCCTGTGGATTCGACCCCTACTTGCCCTAGCTAAGTAGTTTATCTATTTGTTAATTGGTTTGTGGGGAATTTATCTTGTAATTTGATCAACGACCGATCAGCAGCACATCAAATTCACAGAGCACATTAACAATCATCTTCGCACCACTCTCACCTTGACAACACACACAAATATGGCTCAACAACAAAAAAGGAACATCCCAGCCATGGTTGAGACCTTCTCGACAGTGCACAGCAAGCAAAATGGAGCAAGCATCTTCAGTTAACTCGTTCCTAAACACACTCAGCACACACTGCATTCTTAAGCTAAAAACTAATAAAGCAACCAAAACCCCAACCCCATTTACAACAACCATATCACATAGATGCAAGATTCAATGTCATTTTGGTTTTGTCCAAGCTAAAATGCCATTTCCAGGGAATAAATAACAAGAGTCAGCAAACAACTTTCAACAGAAAGAGAGGAAACTTACACTGTTGTCAAGCTCTCATTGGTGACAAAGAAAAAAGCCTAGGAACCACATTGGTACAGCTATGTCATCTCAGCGGAAAAGGGAGAGGTCGTGTGAAATTGCAGCAAGGAGGGAGTCTTACTTGACACAGATGGTGGCATGTCATTGGCCGACCAGTACCGTGTGGGCCCCACAATAAACAGCTCACTCAGGGGGTGCAAATTCACAAGGGAGAGAATCATCAAAAGGGCAATTACAGGAAATTCAAGAAAATGCAGTACTGCAGGCACATGACACAGGGTAGACAACAAGGTCATACGATTCATTTCTAAACGTTGATCATGTGAGATAAGCAAAATCAACAATAGATCACAACGACAACAAGCCTAACAGAGGAAAAACTTTGTCATTCCTGTTGTACCATCATCTTGAATCAATACACGCGCACACATAAGATCCCTTGGTACAACACACGAGCTTACTTTAATTTACCAAATAACCCATGCCATTAGAAGGAGAACAAGATCAACGGTAGAGGTTCAAGCTGAAGCGATATATAAGCTTCATTTTTCTTGAAGAACAAGGGGCGGTTTTTTAAAAAAAAAGAGGAGGAAGGGTTTTAGGTTTTAGGATACAGAGTTTCTCCTTTTAGCCTTTATACAAAAAAATCGAGGAATTAACAAAAAAAAGGGCCATTAGAAGCTTACCGATTCTAGATCTGATCTAGACAGTGTGGCGTCTGAGCTCTCTGTTCCTTTCCCTCATTCTTGTTTTTCTTTTAAGCTCTTTGCGTGCCCTCGTCTTTTCGAAACCTTCTGTCAGGTCATTTTAGGGTTGTGTGGTGGTTAAGAGTGGAGGCTGTTGAAAGTTGCAGTGTCGCTGGGTGGCTAGGGTTCGGGACTAACGAAGGAAGAAGGAGAGCTCAGGAATTGACAAAAGAAAGTTTTTTTTTTCACCAAAAAAGAAAGGTTTGGGTCTCTTGGTCCTTTACTTATGGTTTAAAATTATAAGCTTCATTTTTTTATTGCTAATATCATGTGGGTCTCTGTCTGTTACGTAATGATGGGCTTGATTCATTTTTTTAATTAATTCTTTCAATATTGGGCATGTTTATTCATTTTTAGTCTCATACAATTAGATTTGGGTAATTATTGACTAATAAAAATGTAATCTTGACAATAAAAATCAAGTCTTTAGCCTAAAAACTTGATCTTTGATGATGAAAGCTAATCTCTAGGTAATAAAGGATGAGTCTTGGCGGTTTTAGTAATCAAAATTGAATCTTGTGGAATAAAATTATAATCTTGGTGGTTTGGATAACAAAAATTAGATTTTTAGGTGGTAAATGTCGGATCTTCATAATTTCAATAAGGAAATTGGACTTATAGGTAACTAATGGAAAATCTTAGTAATTCTAATAATAAAAATTGGGTCTTTGGTAGTAGGTATTGAGACTTGATAAATTTTGACAATAAAGTTGGGAGAAATTAGAGCATATAAATTAATAATAGATTAACATAATAACATAATAACGGATTCATGATAATAGATTCATGATAAATCAAAATTAATGGAATTAAATAAAAGGTACATAATTTTGTGGAATAATTTAAGTGAGCTAATTGGTAGGTTTAAAACATGGTAGATGGAACATGGTACATGTGACTTAGTAATTTGGTTATTTGAGCCATAGGGTTGGGTTTAGTCAGGCCCTAGCTTTTGGTCTATTTTAGGCTTTGTTTCCTCTTTGTGAGTATTTTAGGTACTAATATCCTATTGGGCTTCATTTGTTTTATTCGGGTCTGTTTTATGCCATATATGTTTTAACTTGGGCTTGAATTTGTACATTCTAGTTTTAAGGTTGGGCTTTAATGGAATAATTTCGGATGTAGGGAGTAATAGAGTACATATGCATCCATATTTATTTTACTTATTATTATACCTTGTCATCTGAGAATAATAAATTGGACCTGATGATGGAACAATCAATTGGGACTTTGACAATTTTTGTCAGTCTCAATTTGGGTTTCCTATGCTTGGAGCATCTAGATGGGGGTTTTAGCCAGTATGAGTGGCGGGTCCTCAAATGGTGTTCCTCGTATAATTATTTAGTAAAAATGCACTTAACCAGAAAAAACATGCATCATATGCATCCATGCACTAAAAGGTCCAGTACCCCAATAAATTAAGAGTCAAATAATAGTAACCAATAATTAAGTAATTAAGAGTCAAAATGATAGTAACCAGTAATTAAGTAATTAAGAGTCAAAGTAATAGTAATCAGTAAAATTGATAATTAAGAGTCAAAAAGAAATAGTAATCAGTAAATCGATAATTAAGAGTCAAGGTAATAGTAATCAGTAAATCAGTAATTAAGCAAAAAAAGAGATTAACCAGTAAAATTGATAATTAAGAGTCAAAGTAATAATAGTCGGCAAAATTGATAATTAAGGGTCAAGATAAGAGATTAATCAGTAAAGTCAGTAATTAAAGAGTCAAGGTAAAAATAGTAATCAGTAAATCAGTAATTAAGAATCAAGGGATTAATCAGAAATTGATACTTGAAAGAGAAAGTAAAATTCGTGATTAGTAATTAAGAAAATGAAGTAAAAATGACTAATTAGTAAATTAAAAAGAGATTGATAATTAAATTGGTAATCAAATGGTAAGAGTAGAAAGGGTATTTAGAGTGAAAAATGGTATTAAGTAAAAAGAGTAAAAATGGTAAAAAGAGACAAAATGGTATCATCGTAAAAAGAGTAAAAATGATATTAAGAGTAAAAAAAATGGTATTAAGTATTAAGAGTAAAAATGGTATTAAGTAAAGAGTAAGAAAAATGGTAATTAGCAAAATAGGAAGGTAGAAAATGGTAGTTAATAAAAAAGGGTAAAATATAGTAATCATTAATTTAGTAAAGAAGAAGGTAATTATTAAAACGAGTCCAATAGCATGATAAATTTAAAGATAGGAACAACCAAAAAATAGAAACCCATAGTTAAGTCTAGACTAGTCAGTGCCGTCTTCTAACGGGCGACGTGGGGGTGCTAATCCTTCCCCACGCGTACCCGACTCCCGAACCTTTAGGACTCTGGTTAGAAGACCATTTATTAGGTTTAGTGTTACCTCCGCCAAACTTAGGTTAACATTAGACTTAATAATTTGATAGGTGGCTAATCACATCTAGGTTAAAAAAGATTAGTGGCGACTCCCCGTAGTACTTAGTTTTCTTTAAGTCGTTCAGCGGTAGGGTTCGGTACCCCCCGGACCCGGACGTTGCGACAGCTTGGCGACTCAACTGGGGATCGTTAGAGAGTCGAACTGAATGCTAGTTTAGTGTTGACTAGGGTCTGCATATTTGGTTTTTTGTTTGTTTTATTCTTTTTTAATTTTTCATGCCTATGTTTTTATCTTACACATATATGCCATGCCCATTCATTAATAAAGATGCATTCTTACATGTATATATCTTGTTTAACTTTATATTTGTTGCCTTTTTCTTGGGGTAGTTTAGTAATTTTGGTTGAGTCTGTTCGGTAAAGGTTTGTATGTTCCTTCACAAACGCCCACTAATAATTTACATTTGCATTGCATGAGCTTACACTGGAGTTCTAACCCATTTAGGAGGAGGCAAAGTAGCTAGCCCTCGTGTGACGATAGTCACCGTGCGGGTTTGTAATGAACACCTCCACTCAGACTGAATCTTTTCCAGTTAACCTATAGTGGGTGAGGATTGGAGGCCTTACTAGCCTAGATTAGGCGTCAGTAAGGACAGTTTGGGAACCTTTAGATCCAGAGAGTAGCCTCACCCAGCATGTAGTTGCCTTGAGAGATATCCAGCTTAAGTAGAGCCAATCCTGTGAGGTTAAACCTTAATACACAAAAGGAACATTTCTTACCTTTGCTATCTCGTTTTTGCAAAATTAGATCGTAGAGTGAGCTATCGCACTGCTCACAGTAGGCGGACTGACCTGCCCCAAAGGGACTTACAAGTCGAAAGTTCTCAAGGAAAATGTTTTGATTAATAAAAGAAGGGGCATGGTTTCTCTTTAAATTTTCAGTTATTTACTATTCTTGTTTAATTTCCTTGTGGTTACTAACTTCTTTCCTTGTTTTCTTTATTCCCTTCTTTTTAGCATCATGCAGTCTCATGCATTCATATCCTACGATAGTCACATTACACATAGTCAATCATGCACATCATGCATTTGCCACCATTGCCATGTCACCATCATACTTCTAAGTGCTTTCTTATCATCGCCAAGACCTCATGTCACGCATTGGTGCATATGCTCATGCATTCATTATTTGCTATCATTTATAAATAGATTGTACATCTAGATTACTTGTAAAGATTACTTACTCAGGCTTATTCTGTAAGATAGTTTAAGTAGGAGTCCGAGGTATTGGAGAAGTATGGGAGACTCATTGAAAGCACGAATGCAGCGGTTGGAGTGTCAATGGAGGACGATGCAAGTTGATATCATTGAGCTAAGATGCAAGCAGGAAATCATGGCAGAAGAGGTGGAACGGTTGAAGAAACATGTTTTAAAATCATTGATCATGTCCGGGGATGTGGAGGAAGCCTATAATATGATGGCTAGGGCCGAGGCACAACAGGCTCAATTTGGTAATGGAAAGCCAGAATATACTGCAGAAGTCGCCACCAGCTCAGAGAAGACAGAAGACTTGGGCAAGATAGCAAAAGGAATAGATGAGTTGACCAAGCAAGTGGAGGAGCTCAAGTCTTGCATGACAAAAGTGGAATCTTCCGGTGCAGCAGTCTCAGAACAACTTTGTCTAGTTGAATGACCCACCTTTCTACCCTCCAACTTATCACCCACCAAACTCCGGTCAAGGGAAGAACTCATCAAATTTCAATCAACCTCAACCTTATCATCAGCCAAGTTTTCGGCCAAACACTCCATTCCGACCACCCACTCGTAGGCCAAAATCTCAACCAAAATCCCAGCCAAGGTCTCAACCTCCAAGTCCAAAAAGGGAACCTATTGAGCCTACGGATCTGATACCAATCCCTTGCACTTATACTGAGCTATTCCCTCATCTTTTGCAGCAAGGTCTGGTTGCATTCCTACCTTGCGCCAACCCAATGAAGCACCCACAGCCAGCATGGTACAATGCCAACGCTTACTGCTTATCACTCGGGAACTCAAGGCCACTCTACTGAAAATTGCCTAAGGCTAAAGAAGGAGGTGCAAAGGTTGATCATAGAAGGGGAATAAACCTTTAAGGCAGATGGTAATCCCAATTTCAGTCAAGCTTCATCATCTAGTTCTTGGGGAGTCTCAGGAAGTACTTAGTGATCTCATCTTGAGAGGATTGAATTCCCCACATTCATACTGAAGATATCCAGAAGGGTTATTTAGGTTTTAGTTATTTTGTAATCACTCTTGTATATAGTCAAGAATTGAGTGTAATGGTACAATTTAATGACGGTTGCTATTAATGGAAAGAGGAGTTTCACTGAGTTTGATTTCATCCCTGTTTGTAATGACGGTTGCTATGTTTGTAGATCCATTTTTGCCTCATGCATTCATTTATCCATTCATCATGTCATGTCATTCACTCATACATTTCATGGATGACCTTAGTTTCGTTTCCCAATAAGAAAATAGTGTATACTGATCAACACAAAAGTTCTGATAGTTCTCAAATTTGATCCAGTTTTGGAAGATTTAGACAATGGAGGGAGAACAGTTAATTGAGTACCAGCGAATGAAAAAGGAGAATGAGGAATTGCAAAAGCAGATGAGCATGATGAAACATCAACTAGCGGAACTGAAAGGAAAAACGATGCAAGAAGATCATCCAGTGTCAGAAGGGCAGCATACGACAATGAACATAGACAGTATCAGTTTGGGACAACCAGGAAGTGTTGAACCCAACCAAATCGATCCCAACCAGTCAAATTCCCTGCTTGTGGTTCAAACCCCATTCGTGTCTAGACCACCAACTGATACCTCATACCTCCTTAGTAGAGCTTATTTCAGGTCAAGAAAAGTTAGAAATGGGAAAAGGCCAGGACCAAAAAAGGATCAAACCAGAATGCAGAGTGGCATAGAAGCACCATTAGTTATCTCTGAAGGACAACAATTTGATCACTCAGGGTCGTATGACCCATGTTACCCATACCCTCTTTACTATCCTTATCCACCACTTCCACCAACAAACTCATATGTGGACCATGCTCCCTACCTATACCAATCGGTTCCTCAACCAAGCCTTCAATCTCATGAGTATCCCCCAGTACCAAAGAGAGTGCCAACATTTTCCCTTGGCTCAGAACCAACCATTCCAAAGGACCAACAAAAGGGGTACATGTTCCATCAAGAGAAATTCAAGTTCGCCCAAATTCCCATGACGTATACAGAACTGCTTCATCAGCTCATCCAACAAGGTCTTGTGGAACCGGTATACGTGGAACCCATGCAACCGCCTTATCCCATGTTGTATGATCCCAATGTGCAATGTGAGTACCATATGAATGTTCGAGGTCATTCCACGGAGAATTGTACCAGTTTGAAGAAGAGAGTGCAAGCGTTGATCAGGGAGGGGTTGTTGAATTTCTAATGATTTGGAGAATAGTCAGCAGGGTTGGATATCTGAATGTATGTGGTAACAAAGAAGTAATAGATTAAGATCCTTAGTGTTTCTGCCCAAGAACATTAGGATAGTTGCATGGGCTTTTGTTTCATTTTGCCCTTATTGTAATAAAATAGACGCATTTCATGGTTCAGAACATTGTCGCATCATTCATTGCATTTCTCAAAGTATTTTTAACTTCACAGATGTTGATGCTAAAGAAGGGGCTCACTACAAGTTAATTTACTTTGGAAGATCTGCAATCTTGTAAATGGGTGCCAAACAGGGGCATTTTCCTTACCTTTTTCCATTTACCTCAAAATATGCAAAAACTCTTTTGTAAAAATTTACATGAATTTGCACTAAATAATAATAATGACATTAAAGCAATAAAAAGAAAGGCTTCTTTCGGACAAGCGATCACATGTTCTTAATATTAAGAAAAAAAAAAGAAATAAAAGAAAAAAAAGGGGGGGGGGGTTTTGGAGGGGATTGGTGTTTACCACTAAAACTGACCCAAGCATGTTTATGGGAGGGTCAATGACCTTTATCTGGACTATGAGCAAAAGAATGATGAGTTTTAATCAAAAAAGATGTTTCAAAATCAATGTGAGTCAAAAGCAATGGTTTCAAGGTGTGAGTAAATAAATGATGAGTTTTAATCAAAGGATGTTTCAAAAACTAGTTCTAGTCAAAGCAATGATTTCAAGATGATTGAATCCATATTTACAAGAGTTAGGAGACAATGTGATCGACGTCAACACTGCTCCCAAGTTCCAAATTCCTTCCAATCCCAATTAAACCTATTCTCTTGGAACTCAACATCAAAGTTTTGTTTTCTTCTAATAAAAGGGCAATCGGTCACATTATTAAATTCATTATAGTGCTTTGAGGATAAAGTGACCGGACTTCAATTTTCTCAAAAGTCCCTTAAATCACCAAGTTAATTTTCAATATCCCAAACTCTTCTTTCGACCAAAAGAAGCAGTGCGCAACTCAAAGAGTTCAAATCAGTTCGCTCAGATGTATCACTAAGAGGGTCATTTCGACAAAGTGTGGCACAAGTTTCTGTCGCAATTTCCCGAAAAAAGAAAAAAGAAAGATAAATGAAAAGTGAAAAGGAAAAAAAAGAAAAAGAAGAAAGAAAAAAAGAGAAAAAGCAACGATGGTTTTAAAAAAGAGTCATGGTTCTCAAAAGGTTTTGATAAAATGGTTTTAAAAAGACTCATGGTTTTCAAAAGTTTTTGATAAAACGGTTTTTCAAAAAGAGTCATAGTTTAAAAAGGTTTTGATAAAATGATTTTCCAAAGTTGTGTTTTCAAACTCGTTTGTCCGAGGAATGCTCTTCAATGAAGATGCCCAATCTTGAAGTGATAAATGGTCTTCTTTCATATTCCCTTCACTTGTAGAAAATTATCCATTGCTGTCCCCCTTTTGAGCCCTATGAATTTTCCTTCGAATCAACCCTGATCAAGGATCACCCTCCACACTGGAGGTAAAGAAGAAGTAGAGCTTGTTGTAAATTGGGGAAAGGATACCCAAGCATACCAATAGGGATAGTATGAGTGAAGTGAAAAAAAGAAGAGTGTCGTGGATTGGAAAAGGATGTCCAAGCAAGTCAACTAGGATAGCATGTGCCAAAAAGAAATAAAAGTAAGTGAAAATCAAGGGCACAGAAGCAACAGTCAGCAATAAGCTTCATCTTCAAGAGGAAAACAAAAATGATCAACCAGAGTCTCAAATTATGAGTAGTTACTCAAGCAAGCAAGGGAATTCACAGTGTGACTGATATCAAGGAAAAAGTAGAAATCACAGTTCAAAAACAGGACATCCTTCGCATTCAAAGTAGAGAAGGAAAAAAAAAGGAAAAAGGAAAAAAGAAAAGAAAAGAAAAACCTTGGCCAAAAAAGAAAGAGGTCGGAAAAAGAAAATAAATAAAAGGAGGGGTCCAAGTTGAAAACCCACAAAGGGTGGCTTGGATCCGTTGGGGGTCATTAGAGTTGAAAACCCGAAAAGGACGGCTCAAGTGAAGGTTGGAAAAGGAAAGAACTGGAGTTGAAAACCCACAAAAGGCGGCTCAAAGTGAAAAAAAGGAGGCGAATTCGAGGAGTTAGGCAGGCAAAGAGGATGTGAAAACAAGAAAAGAAGATGGAATGAAGAAGAAGACAAATGAACAAGTTCATATCGAAAGCTTGCAAAGAACAGTGTTCAAATGGAAAATAGACATCAAAGTTAGAAGAATTTTTCATGCAAAGAAGAAAGTGATCCTTGATTCAAATACCCTCAAACACGTTTTTGAGCCTTTATATCCTTTCTTTGGCAACCCAGAACCCAAGCCTACATTACGTGCCTAATCAAAGTCCATCTTTGATCTTGTAAGGACATTCGAGAGGAGATTTTTCCTCAACAAAAACAACAGTCCTTTTTTGTAGAATGTTTTGGGTCAAAACTTTTAAAAGATTTTTCGGGTGAACTTGGAGTTTTTTTTCGAGTGCATGTAAAAAAATGAAATAAAAAGAAAAAGAAAAAGAAAAAGAAAGAAATAAAAAAAAAAGAAAGAAAAAAAAGAAAAGAGAGAGAAAATGAAAGAAAAAGAAAAAAGAGAATGAAGAAAAGAAGCTCTAGGGTGAAAACCCGAAAGGCAGTCTAGAGTAAGAATGGGAAATAAAGGAGCCACCCACAGTTTCAACAAGGAAATGGAAAATGACACCTCCATCACATAGTGAACAATGAGCTTCTTTCAAGCATCAAGCGCTTGAATTCTCCAAAGAAAGTCAATTCTCGAAAGCCGTACCTCTCTTTGGAAATTCTCAAATTTTAGACCTTTCACAAAGTGTTGACTCAAATCATGTCTCAGAAAAAGATTTCAAAACAAGAAGTTTTATAATAAGATCGCATTCCATTTACGAGTTCAATATCAAAATTCGATTTTCTAAAATAAGATTGCATTCCATTTGTGAGTCAAAGATCAAAATTCGCTTTTCAAAGGGCATTTTAGTGGTGATCACCAATTCTCTTCAAAGTTTAAAATTAACAAAGTTTCCAGAGAAAATGAGTTTTCTCCAACCTGAACTGTTTGGGGGCATATATCTTAAGGGACATATGGGGCAATGTTTATGAGTTCATGACATGTTTTCAAAGAGTTTCAATTACCTGATTGATATCTGAATTTTAACTCTTGGTCAGATTTCGCCACAGAGTAACAAGGGAGATGGATACAGGGAGTAGTGAGATCAGCAAAAGAATCTTGCAAAGCATACTATTCAAGTCAGATCTGGGGCAAAGATGAAGAACAGAAGGATTCAAGGAAGCAAAGTCAAAAATCAAGGATTCCAAGTAAAAGTCAAGAAGCTTCAATTACAACATCAGACTCAGAGTTACTTTTCAAGTTATCAAAGTTGACCGTTGATCGGTCTTCTCTCAGTAGTTATCAAAGTTGATCGCAAACTGGTCCTCTTTCATCATCAATCAGGAAGTTTTTAGTCACAACATCAGATTCAGAGTTATTTTCCAAAGGTATTTTAATTCCAATATCACTTCCATGTGATTCAGATTCAATTTTCAAGATTTTGCTTCGGTTCCACCCGAATGCTTCGACTTTTCCATAAGTCAAACTCGTTTCCATACGAGTCAGTTCGAGCTTTGATTCCATCCAAGCATTCGACTTTTCCATAAGTCAAACTCGTTTCCATACGAGTCAGTTCAAGCTTTGGTTCCATCCAAGCATTCGAGGGCTTTACCACGAGCCAAACTCGTTTCCATACGAGTCAGTTCAAGCTTCGGGTTCCATCCAAGCATTCAAGAGCTTTTCCACTAGCCAAACTCATTTCCATACGAGTCAGATTTAGCCTTGGTTCCATCCAAGCAGTCAGGGGCTTTTCCACAAGCCAAACTCGGTTCCATACGAGGTTGTTTAAGCTTTGGTTCCATCCAAGCATTTAAGGGCTTTTCCACAAGCCAAACTCGTTTCCATTCGAGTCAATTCAAGCATTGGTTCCATCCAAGAAGCATGGGTTTTTTCCATAAGCCAAGTTCAATGAGGTCTTCCAAAACCGGATTCGTTTCCATATGAGTCAAGCCTTACTTCCAAGTAGGCTCAAATTGAACTTATTTCCATATGAGTTGGTTTTTTCTCGCTTCCATGTGAGTCTATAAGAAGTTGACTTCCTTTCCTTTCTCAGTTTTGAATAAAATTGACCTTGAATAGTTAAAAAACAAAAAAAAAAAAGAGAAAAAGAAAATGAAGGAAGAAGAAGGGGGATTTTAGTAATACAACGGGTGTCTACGTCTTTGCGACCTCCCTAACTTTCCAAAAGTTCACTTTCCAATAATTAGAGAGCTCGCAAAGAGGGGCAACTGTAGGCACCCATTTCTCGCCGGTATCCTTTAAATTGGTTCGAATTGTCTCTTAATTTTGCATTAGGGGGGCATTTTGGACATTTTCCTAATTGATAGTTCATTTCAGCTTTTTAGTAGGATAATTTAATTAATGAGTCCTTTCTAAATAGTATTTGATTGTCATTTTAGTATCCAAGTTTGAAAAGCCAAAAAAAATCTTAATATGCACCTTTGGCATTTTTACTTATTTCGTGTTTTAACTTCATTTAGTAATTTAATTAGCATTGTTGCATTTTAATCATGTGGCTTAAGTTCAATTTAGTGTTTTGAATAATTAATTATCAATTTAGCAATTAGTAAGGCATTCCATAAGTAGGACTCGCATAATTTTGGTAATGGCATTGGTTGGAAGAAAAAGCACAAAAAGAGATGGGATTGCATTTTAGTTAGTAAAGCATGTTCTTACTTTGCATATTAACTTTAGTCCATTTAGTTTAGTCCATTTAGATTAGTATCATATTTAAAGGGCATATTAGAATTTGAATTTGAGGAAATGTAGCATAACACTTTGCATTACATACTTAGTTTCATACATATTATTTACATTTCAACATTTTGCTTATGCTTTTGCTACATTGGAAATAAATACAAGACATTTGATTTACGAATTGGACATTTGATTTGCAAATTGGTGCTCTTTTTCTTCTCCAAATATTGTTGTTGCACCATCCAAAGTGGATTACACAAGTTTTCTTAAAAAAAACAAAGCAAAAATGCAAGTTAGAGACAAAGCAAACAGCCCAAGCAAGTTGTCAATAGCGCAGTCCCGGAAAATCACAAATTCGATTACCTTAGCGGGCTCGAACGGGAAAACTTTGTAAACGAAAGTCGTAGAGCACTGTTGGGGCTTCAATTTGAGCACAATAAAGACATGATTCGAAGCTGGGACGAGGGAGATGTGGGCCCCGCAATCTAGGCCCCAAAAACTGAAAAAATTCTAGACAAGAATCGAGCCTTAAAGAAAACTCAAAATTGACCTCCAAGATGACTCCAGTTGACAAAGTTGTCTTCATGAAAGTTGAAGAGCACTCTCTAAGCTTTCCATAGCTTACAAAAACACGTCATTTGGAGTTAAGATGGAAAAGATATGATTTTTCAAAGTTGGCTGCAAAATAACTCAAACAGCAAGCAAGCAGCCATTTATTTTGACAAATTGGCAAGGGGGAATTCAAGCAATGGCCAGTGCACATGTCAAATCAATTCATGGCAATTCAACAAGGATCAATATGTAACAGCAGCACAGCAAATTCACAGAGCACATTAACAATCCTCTTCCCACCACTCTCACCTTGACAACACACACAAATATGGCTCAACAACAAAAAAGGAACATCCCAGCCATGGTTGAGACCTTCTCGATAGTGCACAGCAAGCAAAATGGAGCAAGCATCTTCAGTTAACTCGTTTCTAAACACACTCAGCACACACTGCATTCTTAAGCTAAAAAATAATAAAGCAAGCAAAACCCCCAACCCCATTTACAACAACCATATCACATAGATGCAAAACTCAGTGTCATTTTGGTTTTGTCCAAGTTAAAATGTCATTTCCAGGGAATAAATAACAAGAGTCAGCAAACAACTTTCAACAGAAAGAGAGGAAACTTACACTGTTGTCAAGCTCTCATTGGTGACAAAGAAAAAAGCCTAGGAACCACATTGGTACAGCTATGTCAGCTCAGCGGAAAAGGGAAAAGTCGTGTGAAATTGCAGCAAGGAGGGAGTCTTACTTGACACAGATGGTGGCATGTCATTGGCCGACCAGTATCGTGTGGGCCCCGCAATAAACAGCTCACTCAGGGGGTGCAAATTCACAAGAGAGAGAATCATCAAAAGGGCAATTACAGGAAATTCAAGAAAATACAGTACTGCAGGCACATGACACAGGGTAGACAACAAGGACATACGATTCATTTCTAAACGTTGATCATGTGAAAATAAGCAAAATCAGCAATAGATCACAACGACAACAAGGCTAACAAAGGAAAAACTTTGTCATTCATGTTGTACCATCATCTTGAATCAATACACGCGCACACATAAGATCCCTTGCTACAACACACGAGCTCACTTTAATTTACCAAATAACCCAAGCCATTAGAAGGAGAACAAGATCAACGGTAGAGGTTCAAGCTGAAGGGATATATAAGCTTCATTTTTCTTGAAGAACAGGGGGCGGTTTTTTAAAAAAAAAAAAAGAGGAGGAAGGGTTTTAGGTTTTAGGATACAGAGTTTCTCCTTTTAGCCTTTATACAAAAAAATCGAGGAATTAACAGAAAAAGGATCATTAGAAGCTTACCGATTCTAGATCTGATCTAGACAGTGTGGCGTCTGAGCTCTCTATTCTTTTCCCACATTCTTGTTTTTCTTTTAAGCTCTTTTCTTTCCCTCGTCTTTTCGAAACCTTCTGTCAGGTCATTTTAGGGTTATGTGGTGGTTAAGAGTGGAGGTTGTTGAAAGTTGCAGTGTCGCTGGGTGGCTAGGGTTCGGGAGTAACGAAGGAAGAAGGAGAGCTCAGGAATTGACAAAAGAAAGTTTTTTTTTTCACCAAAAAAGAAAGGTTCGGGTCTCTTGGTCCTTTACTTATGGTTTAAAATTATGAGCTTCATTTTTTTTATTGCTAATATCATGTGGGCTCTGTCTGTTAAGTGATGATGGGCTTGGTTCATTTTTTTAATTAATTCTTGGAATATTGGGCTTGTTCATTCATTTTTAGTCTCATACAATTAGATTTGGGTAAATATTGACTAATAAAAATGTAATCTTGACAATAAAAATCAAGTCTTTAGCCTAAAAACTTGATCTTTGATGATGAAAGCTAATCTCTAGGTAATAAAGGATGAGTCTTGGCGGTTTTAGTAATCAAAATTGAATCTTGTGGAATAAAATTATAATCTTGGTGGTTTGGATAACAAAAATTAGATTTTTAGGTGGTAAATGTTGGATCTTCATAATTTCAATAAGGAAATTGGACTTATAGGTAACTAATGGAAAATCTTAGTAATTCTAATAATAAAAATTGGGTCTTTGGTAGTAGGTATTGAGACTTGATAAATTTTGACAATAAAGTTGGGAGAAATTAGAGCATATAAATTAATAATAGATTAACATAATAACATAATAACGGATTCATGATAATAGATTCATGATAAATCAAAATTAATGGAATTAAATAAAAGGTACATAATTTTGTGGAATAATTTAAGTGAGCTAATTGGTAGGTTTAAAACATGGTAGATGGAACATGGTACATGTGACTTAGTAATTTGGTTATTTGAGCCATAGGGTTGGGTTTAGTCAGGCCCTAGCTTTTGGTCTATTTTAGGCTTTGT
>AWWV01008713.1:0-19626 GCA_001974805.1 Corchorus capsularis
GTGAGTATTTTAGGTACTAATATCCTATTGCGCTTCATTTGTTTTATTCGGGTCTGTTTTATGCCATATATGTTTTAACTTGGGCTTGAATTTGTACATTCTAGTTTTAAGGTTGGGCTTTAATGGAATAATTTCGGATGTAGGGAGTAATAGAGTACATATGCATCCATATTTATTTTACTTATTATTATACCTTGTCATCTGAGAATAATAAATTGGACCCGATGATGGAACGATCAATTGGGACTTTGACAATTTTTGTCAGTCTCAATTTGGGTTTCCTATGCTTGGAGCATCCAGATGGGGGTTTTAGCCAGTATGAGTGGCGGGTCCTCAAATGGTGTTCCTCGTATAATTATTTAGTAAAAATGCACTTAACCAGAAAAAACATGCATCATATGCATCCATGCACTAAAAGGTCCAGTACCCCAATAAATTAAGAGTCAAATAATAGTAACCAATAATTAAGTAATTAAGAGTCAAAATGATAGTAACCAGTAATTAAGTAATTAAGAGTCAAAGTAATAGTAATCAGTAAAATTGATAATTAAGAGTCAAAAAGAAATAGTAATCAGTAAATCGATAATTAAGAGTCAAGGTAATAGTAATCAGTAAATCAGTAATTAAGCAAAAAAAGAGATTAACCAGTAAAATTGATAATTAAGAGTCAAAGTAATAATAGTCGGCAAAATTGATAATTAAGGGTCAAGATAAGAGATTAATCAGTAAAGTCAGTAATTAAAGAGTCAAGGTAAAAATAGTAATCAGTAAATCAGTAATTAAGAATCAAGGGATTAATCAGAAATTGATACTTGAAAGAGAAAGTAAAATTCGTGATTAGTAATTAAGAAAATGAAGTAAAAAGGACTAATTAGTAAATTAAAAAGAGATTGATAATTAAATTGGTAATCAAATGGTAAGAGTAGAAAGGGTATTAAAAATGAAAAATGGTATTAAGTTTGGTAAAAAGAGTAAAAATGGTAAAAAGAGACAAAATGGTATCATAGTAAAAAGAGTAAAAAGGATATTAAGAGTAAAAAAAATGGTATTAAGTATTAAGAGTAAAAATGGTATTAAGTAAAGAGTAAGAAAAATGGTAATTAGCAAAAGAGGAAGGTAGAAAATGGTAGTTAATAAAAAAGGGTGAAATATAGTAATCATTAATTTAGTAAAGAAGAAGGTAATTATTAAAACGAGTCCAATAGCATGTTAAATTTAAAGATAGGTACAACCAAAAAATAGAAATTCATAGTTAAGTCTAGACTAGTCAGTGTCGTCTTCTGACGAGCGACGTGGGGGTGCTAATCCTTCCCCACGTGTACCCGACTCCCGAACCTTTAGGATTCTGGTTAGAAGACCATTTATTAGGTTTAGTGTTACCTTCGCCAAGCTTAGGTTAACATTAGGCTTAATAATTTGATAGGTGGCTAATCACACCTAAGTTAAAAAAGATTAGTGGCGACTCCCCGTAGTACTTAGTTTTCTTTAAGTCGTTCAGCAGTAGGGTTCGGTACCCCCGGACCCTGACGTTGCGACAACTACCTAATATGAAATATATAAATACAAGAGAATTAACTTAAGAGAGATTATATTGGAGAGGATCAAGATATCAGAGATAGTTTTAAATTCTATGTTTATATTATAAACCATCAAATATGAATTGAAGTTAGGCTATTATGTTCATTAAATGAATTTAATTGGGACATTTAATGGTTGACATGCATCTCGGGTACATACTCCTGTGTAGAATTGAAAATATAATTTTTGATCTCATTTCAACATAATTTAACATGGAGCTGGAAAGTAGAAGAATATTAAGGAGGATCTAAAAGTCATCAGGTAAGAACGTTATATTTTCAAAATTCTACAACTTTTGTAAATATAAATATTGTAAACTAACATTTTTTTCCATTATGATGATAGGGAACATTTGGGGTCCCACTGCAACAACGGTGTCTAACGTAGCGCCATATATATATATATATATTATTAAATCATTAAGGGTGTGTGTTTTATTTTTTTATTTTTTATTTATTTGTTTTTTAAAAGGACTAATTATTGCCCAAGACTAAGCTATGAAAAATCATATATATATATATATATATATCAAAGAATGAAATTTTGCATCAAAAAATTTGAAAAATATTTCCAATGTATTTAAACTAAATAAATCAAATAAAATTATACTCTTAGAAATTAAACCAAAAATTGTTAGAAATCACTTAAAAACAAAATAATTTTAGTCTTTTGAAAAAATTTCTTGAAAAATTTGGAAAAATTTATTTCCAGTCAAAGATTTTGAAAAATCATGGATCTATGCATATATACTCTCTCCCCCATAGTTAAAAGGCACATTGTCCTCAATGTATGAAATTTGACAAAAAAAATCAAACATTTGAGTTTTTGAAATTTTTGGAAAAAATCATATGAATGCAATTATGTGTTCTAGCTAGAAAAGTTCACCAAAGGTGATAATTAGTCAAGTTTATTTGTCAATGGTGTATGTTAATTCTACTAAGGTATAATTTGGTAGGTTGAGTCACTATAATTAAACTAAGAGGTTTTTTCTTCCCTCTATTTGAGAGAAACATTAAATGTTTGCATTGGAGATAAAGGATTGAAATTGGAAAATAAACTACTTGTTATTCCCACTTTTCGATGCCAAAGCTATCTTTAAGTTCTATATTTATATTATGGACCATCAAATATGAATTGAATTTAAGCTATTATTTTCATTAAATAAATCTAATTGGTACATTTAATGGTTGACATACATCTCCGGTATACAGTCCTGGCTAGAATTGAAAATGAAATTTTTTATCTTATTGCTACATAATCCAACGTGGAGCTGAAAAGCAGTATAGAAACATGATTAAAAATGTAGAACATGTATCGAGATCCAAAAGTCAAATTGAAAACTAGAACATATAAAAATTTATTTCCCCTTTTCAGGCCAATATATATATTTATACATTTGTGCTTCATGTCCCTAAATGAGCTCTTCAATCAAATTGAATAGCATATTTATTACAACACTAATCACATTTCCATTTATAAAGCATTATTGGTTCTCTTAAATGAAAAAAAAAAACAATTTAAAGAAATAACAAGACTAAAAAGTCATGAAATACAAAAGAAAGAACTAAAACATTTACCTTGTAACATTCGTCAAAGTAGCGTTACGAATCAGAGTTCGGAATTTCAATTAAGGACAAAACACTAAAATGGTGCGATTTAAGCATAGAAAAAGATTTATAATGATTGCAATATGTATCACCTAAATAATAATGGCAATAAGATAATTTTAAGCAATGTAATGTTTCAGTCTTAACATTTTCCCTGTTTTGAATTAAGGACACAAAACCGTAAAAAGTGATTTTTAACCAACGAATGACACCACATGCATAGAGCCATGTTCCTAACCCTCTTTATTAACCGAAACACTCCTTGGATTACTAATCAGACATACGCTTTATAGAAGAAGAAAGTGATTCATGTACATACGCCCGGGTAGAATTCTACAACATTCATTTTTAGATGAATCGATCAACTCACTAATCGTTTTGCAAGATTAAAACACGAAACAAGTTACAGGAAAATACGAACACGGTTCACTACGTGTCGTGTTAAAAAAATTACAGGTCATGATGGTGCTTTTTTTAAAGGATCTAACATTCTGCTCTGATGCCGCGTAAATTTTACAAATATATATAATTCTCATTAAATAGAATAAAAAGTACAAAATATTAGCATAATATGAAAAGGGAAAATTATGTTGAATCTACGCCTATTGATACGGTTGGTAAACTTATAAGTACAATTTAATTGGTCTGCCTAATACGAAATATATAAATAGAAGAGAATTAAGTTAAGAGAGAGTATATTGAAGAAGATCAAGATAGCAGAGATAGTTTTAAATTCTATGTTTATATTATGAACTATCAAATATGAATTGAAGTTAGGTTATTATTTTCATTAAATGAATTTAATTGAGACATCTAATGCTTGACATGCATCTTCGTTACATTGTCTTGCGTAGAATTGAAAATAGAATTTTTGATCTCATTGCTATAGAATCCAACGTGGAGCTGGAAAGCGGAAGAATATTAAGGAGGATCTAAAAGTCATCAGATAAGAACGTTATATTTTCAAAATTCTACAACTTTTATAAATAAAAATATTGTCAACTAACATTTTTTCCCATTATGATGATAGAGAACATTTGGAGTCCCACTGCAACAACGGTATCTAACGTGACGCCATATATATATATATATATATATATATATATATATATATACTCATTAAGGGTATTTATGCTTTTTTTATTACTTTTTTGTATTTTTTAAAAGGGCTAATTATTGCCCAAGATTAATCTATGAAAAATCCTATATATGTGTATCAAAGAATGAAATTTTGCATCAGAAAGTTTGAAAAATATTTCCAATGTATTTAAACTAAATAATTCAAACAAAACTATACTCTTAGAAATTAAACCAAAAATTGTTATAAATCACTTAAAAACAAAATAATTTTAGTCTTTTGAAAAATTTTCTTGAAAAATTTATTTTCAGTCAAAGATTTTAAAAAATCATGGATCTATGTGTAGACACATTATTTGTACTGGGGTCCGTTTGAAGTGGTTAAGTCTTTTTCCATTTCAATTATACTCCGAATCTTTTTGTTAAACCTTGCCTCTTTCGTTCCTAAATCCAAGAGTAATTACTATCCTTCATTACTTTTGGAAGACCACGGTTCTACTATTCTCTTTTTCGAACATCATTGTTTTAATTGCACTAGGAGTTGCTTTTGGACTTTGGCAATTATGTTTATCTTTGGGTCTAACATTAAATTGAAACTTTAAATCTATTTGCCCATTGGAATTGCTTTTGGGCTTTGGGACTTGGAAAGCACAAATTGAGACATACACATAAATAATCTGAATTCTTTATTTTACAATGTTCAAAATTACATGTCATTCCATTTACATAAAAATACAAAAATTACTTGTTGATTTAAAATCGGATCATGTGATCTCACTTTTCCTAATCTACCCTTTTCAAAATCTTGAGTCTTTAATCCCTCGCAAAACAGAATCCAAAGTAAAAGTCAATAACAATTAAGCAAGAGGAAAAGAGAGAAAGAGCTTAATTAACGTTAAGGCAGTGTAACACTCATCTTTTTGGGCATGGGGGACCAAGCTTGGATGGTCCCCCTCGCCACCTCACCCAGTGCATCAAGTAAAACACTCTCAAGGGGGCAAAGAAGGAAAATTAGCAAGTAAGCCAACAAAGGTAAAACAGCATTAGCAGAACTTAATAGAAGAAGACAAGTAGGGAAAGACCAATTAATAGAAACTTGCCGACCAAGTTCAAAAGGATACAGGATTTGTCTCATAAGAATAATCAGCTGTAAGACAGAGGCATGATAGATATAATGCAGCCCCAATAATCACCATCATAGTAAGATACTCAGAGAGTCAATGGGGAAGAAGTACATTCAAGAGTGGAAATGCAGTAAAAGGGTAGAGTTAGAGTAGTAGCAGATAAATGCAAAGACAGAGTGTGGCATCCACAAGTCCACACACGCTGCACACACACACACAGGTTGCCCACACAAGCTTCAGACCAATCAAAGCAATGCAAACTTCCAAGTCGGTAAGGGTGCCAATAGAAATAGGCCATATCAGAAATTGCGGAGGGATGAATCAGTGTACAGCTAAGCTAAATATGAGGAAATGCAGAGATCACATGTAGCACATGCATCATTAGAGATCAAGGACAGCCGTTGGGACAAGGGTAAATTCAAGTCAAAAGACAAATGGCAAGCATCAAAAGCAAAGTGCAAGACCAGGTCAAAATCCTAGGTAGTGAGCCTCATCACATCAGAAAAAATATGATGTCAGCAAGATCAAAGGGATAGTAGGCAAGAATAAAAGTATGCAGGGAATCAAAAGAATGCAGGGGATAACTTCATGGGCAACACACGTCAGTATACATGACCAATTACACCAATCACATGACAATAAAATTAGCCACTTCAGCAATGTACGAACCAATCAGAGGCCTGAATACGTGTTTTTTGTAAGCCATTAGATCAAAGACAGGAGGAAATCCTAACGGTGGAGATGAGGAGTTAACTACAATATATATATGCCCACTGTTCTAAAAACCCAGAACACAGATCCCAAAAAAAAGAGAACACATAAACCCTAGTCCTTAGTTTTTCTTTCTCTAGTAGTTTTCATTTCTCCGGTAATCAGAAAACACAAAAAAGAGCTTCATTTTCCTTTCATAGACAGCAACAAAAAACACAAAAAAAAAAAAATGAAAAGTTTAGTTCTTTTACCTTTACAGACTCCCTTTTTCATAGTTTAGTTTTCCTTCATCCTTCACCTTTCAGCTTTTCCTCTTAATTCCAACCCTTTTAGCAAAAAAAAAAAAAAAAAGCAAAAAATATCAGCTTTCTTCAAGTCCATATCAATTTTGTATCCAAATCTTGTCTCTCATAGTAACGTACCTTCAAATCAACTAGATCTGACGGTGGACTTAGGCGGATCTGGAGTTGGACATAGGCTCGGGTTCGGTGTGATTGAGGCATTTCCCAGTGTCGGTTGAAGTTTTTGAGACCAGATCCGGACTCAGCAAGGCAAGAGGAAGCTCTCCTCTGATTTTTGGCTTTATTGATCGCGGTTTGGAACTCCGACGCGGCGGTGCACGGTGTACGGAGGGGTGCTTTTCCAACGGCTTTGAGAAGAAGAGGTGAGAGAAGGTAAAAAGCTCAACTTTTTTTCATAGATATTGGTTTCGCTTTTCTGTTCCTCTTTTCATATATATACATATATATATATATACACACACACACACACACACGTGTGAACCTGGTTTTATTATTGTGGTATATATGGGTTGGCCTTATTGTATATATGCTTGTTTGTGGATGGTGGCCCAAAGGTCCCTGTTTGTCTATCAAACAGGTCTTTTTCTTTATTTATTTTTTTAAAGAAATTAGCTTGATTTAGTCTAATCATTAAGGAGGTAATACTGTTGTTAGAGAGAGTTGAATTTAGGAATTACTAATATTGGTAAATAAGGAAAGTATGAGGAATTAACGTGGTAATTAAAATAGAGTCAACTTGGTTAGAGGTCAAGTCAGGGGTAATTTAGAGGATTGATTCAAATATTTTAAGGGCTAGAAGAACAAAAACGTGGCCTTACATTGAATGATAATTAGGAGATGATCAATAGCTAATTTAGATATATTTAACCATTCAATAGCTTAATGGGGGGTTAACGAAATGTATGGAATCAGGGAGTGAAAATGGGAAATGATATAAGGAATAGGTCTTAAGTTAAATATTCTGGAAGCAAATAGCATGTAAGAAATAAAAAAAAAATGGTTTTTAGTATTTGTTTTGAGAGTAGGAGTTTGGGTAGGGTTTAGGATGGCATGGGTTTTCAAATTTCGTTTGGGCCTGGTTTTTTTGACTTTTTGGGGCCTTCTTAACTTTTCATTTTATGTTGGGTCTGTTGGGCCTCTTAATATGTGACTTGGGTCTTTATCTTATAGTTTTTGTTGGGCTTCCTTAATCTTTGGATAGCTTGGGTTTGATATTTAGTTACTCTTTGGATTTTGTTATTTCATTACTTGTTTGGTCTTTAGTTATATATGTAGTTAATTTGTGTGTGGGCCTTGTACTTTGGACTTAAGGGCTTAATTGTTTAATCAATATAGGTTTAATTAAATAAATTTTGGACTTAAAAGTTAAGTAGGTTTCATATGCATCCATGTTTAATAAATTTGATCCGTTAATGGACTGATGAATTAGGGCTTAGACAAACTTTGTCGGTCTTAATTTATCTTTCCAAGGCTTGGAATATCCGGATGGGGGTTTTAGCCAGTATGAGTGGCGGGTCCCCAGACAGTATTCCTTGTATAATTACTCGGTAAAATTTGCATTTTAACAGGAAAATCATGCATCATGTGCATGCATCTAGAGTTAGACTTAGTAATTCTCAACTAAATGATAAGGAAAATCCAAAAAAAAGAGGAAATTGGAAATGAAAAAAGATAATAAAACTGTTTTCTTCAAAATTAAAAAGAGTTTGTGCTTGAGAATTGTTCTCTTTTAGTTTTCCAAAGAAAAATCAAAAATGAAAAAATTGAGTAGTAAAAAAGGGGTTTCAAAAATCCAAAATAATTCAAAATTCAAAAAATAAAAAAGAAGTTTTCAAAGTTTTCAATTTAGGGAAGATCTCATCCAGTCTTCTTTTAAGTTTTCAATTTAGGCAAAGATCCTATCCAGTTTTTTTTTTTAGTTTTAGAGGGAAAGATCCCATCCAGTTTTCAAAGTCTTCAATTTAAGGAAAGATCCCGTCAAAAAGAGTCATTTTCATGATAAGTTTTAAAGAAAATCCTCTCATGAGGAACCCAAAAAGTGAACAAATAATAAATGGGAAAGTTCCCAGCATTTCAATTTCAAAATAAAAAAAACATATTTGCTTGTTTATTTGTTTATCTGCTTAATTTCAGAAATTAATAAAAGAGTTCAATGGCATGAAAATATTTAAAGATAGAAACAACCAATAATAGAAACCCACAGTTAAGTCTAAACTAGTCAGTGTCGTCTTTGACGGGCGTCGTGGGGGTGCTAATCCTTCCCCATGCGTACCCGACTCCCGAACCTTTAGGACTCTGGTTAAAAGACCGTTTATTAGGTTTAGTGTTACCTTCGCCAAGTTTAGGTTAACATTAGGCTTAATAATCTGATAGGTGGCTAATCATACCTAGGTTAAAAAAGATTAGTGGCGACTCCGTAGTTTAGTTTTTCTTTAAGTCGTTCAGCGGTAGGGTTCGGACCCTAGACCCGTACGTTGCGACACTATGCATGTATACTCTCTCCCCACAGTTAAAAGACACATTTTCCTCATGGTATTAAATTTGACAGAAAATCAAAAATTTGAGTTTTTGAAATTTTTGGAAAAAATCATATGAATGCAATTGTGTGTTCTAGGTAGAAAAGTTCACCCAAGGTGATAATCGGTTGAGTTTATTTGTAAACTAACATTTTTCTTCCCATTATGATGATAAGGAACATTTGGGGTCCCACTGCAACAATGGTGTCTAACGTAACACCAGTAGACACATATTTTTATCCTGTATCCTTTAAATTAAATTAATTCTTATTCGGCATTAGGGTCGCCCAAGGGTATTTTGATCATCTTTGCACTCAGGGGCATTTTGGTCATTTTCATGTTCAGGGGCACTTTGGTCATTTTTTTTGCATTTAGGGGTATTTTGGTCATTTTAAGTTCACTTTTAATTTAGATTAGCTAATTCATTTAGATTGCATTTGAAAAACCCAAAAAAATCTTAATATGCACCTTTGGCATTTTTACTTATTTCGTGTTTTAACTTCATTTAGTAATTTAATTAGCATTGTTGCATTTTAATCATGTGGCTTAAGTTCAATTTAGTGTTTTGAATAATCAATTATCAATTTAGCAATTAGTAAGGCATTCCATAAGTAGGATTCGCATAATTTTGGTAACGGCATTGGTTGGAAGGAAAATCACAAAAAAAGAGATGAGATTGCATTTTAGTTAGTAAAACATGTTCTTACTTCGCATATTAACTTTAATCCATTTAGATTAGTATCATAGTTAAAGGGCATATTAGAATTTGAATTCGAGGAAATGTAGCATAACACTTTGCATTACATACTTAGTATCATACGTATTATTTACATTTCAACATTTTGCTTGTGCTTTTGCTACATTTGAAATAAATACAAGGCATTTGATTTACGAATTGGACATTTGATTTGCAAATTGGTGCTATTTTTCTTCTCCAATATTGTTGTTGCACCATCCAAAGTGGATTACACAAGTTTTCCTAAAAAACCAACAACAAAGCAATCACGTGCAAGCAACAACATTAGAACTCTCATAAACTCTAGTTCAAAATGGGACTTAGTTGTAAGGGCAACTTGGGCATTCTACCAAATAAAAATATCACATGCATGAGCAAGGGTTGAGCTACTAGAAAAAAAGGGGGTTTCTTGTGGGAATTGTTTTAAGGACCATTGGATCATGAGTAGCAAGGAGTCACCTACCGTTGATCTCATTTAAGTTTTGAATATAAAAGAGGTCCATCTAACTAGGGTTGGAGGGGGGGAAGAAAAAAAAGTAAAAGGGGAAGTAGGCAGATCTGAAGCAAGAGAAAAAAAGGTGGTAACTTTCGAGGTCCCTTGGCAGCAAAGATTGAAAGGGGAGATAGAAGAGGGAAGGTGATAGAAACGTGTCATTGGAAGAACTCTGGCCTTGATTGAGTTGGTTAAAGGTTTGCCTTTATCCATGCCACATGTTGTGTTATTAAGATTTTGATTTAATATATATATATATATATATATATATGAGCATGCTTTCAAGCTTCATTTAACGTTACTTGGCTTTGTAACAATTGTATATTTGTTTTTATTTGTTTTTTTATTTGTTTTTTGTTTGTTGTTTACTGTTGGTAATCATGGAAGTCAGATTACTTGCTTTTATATATTAGAATAAAGATTAAATATAGGTTTTGGAAGGTTCCCTAGGAAGGTGAAATAGAAAATTAGCCCATGTAGGTTTTGTGGTTCCTTTAAATTTCATTTCCTTGTTGCTTGAATCTGTATATACAACACTAGAATAGGTCTAAAATAGATTAAAGTTAGGTTCTTTGTTTGTCTCATGGCAAGATTCAAGCTTTAGGCTCTTCCAATTCCTTCTCTATTTATATATTGTTTCATTATGGTGCAAGCTCACTTCTTGATTCATGATATTAGGTTGTTCTTGAGTTCATAATTAATTTAGTAGTTAAATTTAACTGCAATAAGTGGATGAATTTGAGCTAATTTTGTCAAGAAGGAAAGGTTAGATCTTGGTTAACTAGGAATAAAAATGTATTCTACAGTTTAAAAAATTAAGTTTTAGTAATGAAAATATGATATTTAGTTCAAAAATTAGATCTTGGTAAATTAAGCATGAGAGTATGATCTTCGGGCTTAGGAAAGGTACGATTTTGATTAAGTTAGAGGTAAAACTTGGCCTTTAGATTTGGTTCGGTTACGAATTGGTCCAAATTCGGTTCAAGCTTTCATAATTAGTTTAATGCGGGCTTAAGAATTTTAGCTTTCAACGTTATTGGCCTAAAGATTAGTTTGGGATTTGATAATTTGGAATTTAGGAATAAAACGTTTGGGGAAGTAGCATTTTAGGTAATTTGAAACTAAATAGGCATATTTTAATGTAGAAAAATTAAAAATTTGGGTTTGGTTAAAATTGTTGGATTTTTTGTTTAAACTTATCTTTTATGTTGAGTAGATATTTCTGATGGGCTTTAATTGTCTGTTAGACTTTTTGTCAATTTTCTACTTGGGTCTTGTTTCTTTTATGTGATGGGTTTTAAATATAGATGGGCCTTTTCCTATTGGGTTTTACTTTTATTTATTCATTTGAGTTTTGTCATGTATTGTCAATTTGGGCTTGCTTTTTAAGTTGGGCTTGGTATTTTGATATTTGGGCTTAGGGTCTTATGCTTAAAATTCAATCAGTGTAGGTTCTTAAATTAAATAAATTTTGGACTTAGGAATTAAATAGGTTTCATGTGCATTCATATTTATCTTTAATATTTATGTTTCCTTATTGATTATGCCATGCTCATTTGAGAATAATGAATTGGACCCGATGATGGAACGATCAATTGGGACTTTGACAATTTTTGTCAGTCTCAATTTGGGTTTCCTAGGCTTGGAGCATCCAAATGGGGGTTTTAGCCCGTATGAGTGGCGGGTCCCCAAATGGTGTTCCTCGTATAATTATTTGGTTAAAATGCACTTAACCAGAAAAACATGCATCATATGCATTCATGCACTAAAAGTCCAGTACCCCAATAAATTAAGAGTCAAGATAATAGTAAACCAGTGAATTAAGTAATTAAGAGTCAAAGTAAGGATATTCAGTAAAATTGATAATTAAGAGTCAAATTAATAGTAATCAGTAAAAATTGATAATTAATAAGTCAAAGTAAGAACAATCAGTAAAATTGATAATCAAGAGTCAAGGTAAAAATAGTAATCAATAAATCAGTAATTAAGAGTCAAGGGATTAATCAGTAAATTAATACTTAAGGGAGAGAGTAAAAGAAATAATCAGTAAAAATGGAGTAAGAGTAAAAGAAGAAATCAGTAAAAATGGAGTAAGAGTAAAAGAAGAAATCAGTAAAAATGGAGCAAGAGTAAAAGAAGTAATTAGTAAAAAGAGTAAAAGTAAAAGAAGTAATTAGTAAAAGTAAAAGAGCAAAAGTAGAAGAAGTAATCAGAAAAATGGTAATCAAGAGAAGTAATCAGTAGAAGAAGTAATCAGTAAAATGAAGAAAGAGTAAAAGAAGTAATCAGTAAAAATGGAGTAAAAGTAAAAGGAGTGTTTAGTAAAATGGCAAGTAAGAGAGAAAGTAAAAAAGGGTAAAAATGGTAATCAACAAAGAGTAAAAAGTATTGGTAATTAGTAATTAAGTTCAGTAAGTAAAATGGTATCAGTAATCAAGTTCAAAGAGTAAAATAGTTTGGTAAAGAGTAAAATGGTAATCAATAATTAAGGTCAAAGGATGGTATTTAGTAGTTAAGTTAAAAAGAGAAAAAAAGTAAGCTAAGAGTAATCAGTAAAAGGTAAAAGTAATCAGTAAAGAGTAAAAATGTCAAAGAGTGGTAAAAAAGTAATCAGGTAAAAGTAATCAGTAAGAAGTAATGAGTAAGAAGGTCAAAAATGGTGTAGAGTAAAAATGGTATTAAGTAAAAGAGTAAAGAATTAAAAAATGGTGTTAAGGGTCAAAAATGGTATCCAGTATGAGATGGTATTAAACAGAAATGGTATCAAGTAAAAGAGTAAGAAAATGGTAAAAAGTAAAAATGATAAAAGTAGCAAAAGTAAAAATGGTAATCAGTAAGAAGAGGATAATTAGTAAAAAAGGTAGTTAATAAAAAGGAGAGAAGAATACGTTAGTTAGTAATTTAGTTAATAAAAGAGTCAAATGGCATGAAAATACTTTAAAGATAGAAACAACCAAAAATAGAAACCCACAGTTAAATCTAGACTAGTCAGTGCCGTCTTTTGACGGGCGTCGTGGGGGTGCTAATCCTTCCCCACGCGCACCCGACTCCCGAACCTTTAGGACTCTGGTTAGTAGACTAATTAGGTTTAGTGTAACCCTAGCCAAGCACCGGGTAACATTATGCCTAATAATCTTATAGGTGGCTAATCACACCTAGATAAAAAAGATTAGTGGCGACTCCCCTTAGTCTTTTCAGTTCTTTAAGTCGTTAAACGGTAGGGTTCGGAGACCCCGGACGCGGACGTTTCGACAGCTTGGCGACTCCACTGGGGAATGGTTAGAGAGTCAAACTGAATGCTAGTGTAGAGTTAACTAGGGTTTGCAGAATTGGTTGTTTGCTTGCATTTACTCTTGTTTAATAATGCCTATCTTTATAGTTTTCATGCTTTCATATTTTATATCTTTTGCCTAATTCATGTTTGATCTGTCTTCTTTGGGGTTAGTTTAGTAATTTAGGTTGGGTTTCGGTAAAGGTTTGTATGTTTCTTCACACACTCACTTAATAAACTTGCATGTGCATGGCATGAGCTTACACCGGAGCTCTTACCTATTTCGGAGGAGGCAGAGTAACTAGCCTTCGTGTGGCAATAGTCACCGTGTGGGTTTTTAGTGAAACACCTCCACTCAGACTGAACCCTTTCCAGTGAGCCTATAATGGGTGAGGATTGGGGGCCTTACTAGCCCAGAGTGGGCGACAGTAAGTACTGTTTGGGAACCTCTAGATCCAGTGAGAAGCCTCACCCAGCATATAACTACCTTATCCAGCCTAGGTAGAGCCAATCCCGTGAAAATAAACCTAGGCACACAAAAGGAACATTTCTTACCTTTATTATTTTTACTATTCTTTATTATAGACCATAGAAAGGGTAATTGTATTACCCCAACAATTGGACTTCCTGCCCATAAGAGCTCAAGGCTCGAGTTTTTGAAAAATCCGAAAACATTCTTGATGTTATAAGGGCACCGGTACATTATCTGTTTAAAATTTAAGTACGTATTCCTTTATGTAGTACTAACTGTTTTCTTTCGTTGTTTCCTCTTTTCCTTGTCTTTCCTTTTGCATCTTGCATCCATAATAGGAAGGTTCATCATTTAAGATAGGGAAAGATGATGCGGGATCAGGACGACTTGGAATCTTTCGTTCCAGAACATTTGAGGGACAGGAACCCAGCGCACGTCCAGCACAGGAACATGTTGGCTCAGAGACTTTATGGGGACAATCTACCCGAAGATTTTCAGTCAGAGGTTCCAGACACGGTTTATTTGGACTTGAAACAGAATGACTTCACCGAACTTTGGGAACTATGGAGGAAGATGAGGATGACTGAGCAGCAATTCGCTGAAAAATATGGGGCAGTAGTGCAACTCATCCAAGTAAAAGTAGACGACAATATGATCAGAGGGATGCTTCCATACTGGGATCGTTCATACCGATGTTTCACATTCAATGAAGTAGATATGGTTCCAACTATTGAGGAATATGCCCAGCTTCCGAGGTTCAAAGCCATTACTAAGGATGACAGAGTCTATATGAAAGGAAACAAAACAACACCAACAGCTGTCTTAGCCGATCTTATGGGAGTCCAGAAGTCCGCATATGATAAGTATTTGAAAAGTAAAGGGTATTCCAGCGGGCTGGAAATTTGGTGTCTCCTAGATTTCGTGAGGCACAGCTTGAATACTCCACAAGGACAAGATGTTATGGTTGTTTTGGTTTACGGAATGGTGGTCTACCCCAGGGCACTTGGGCACATAGATGCAAGTATTGTTCACTTAGTGGATTCCATCAAAAGAGGTAACAATCCAGTTCCGGCCATCCTTGCAGAAACCATCAGATCCTTGAACAATTGTCGCTTCAAAGGGGGAAGATTCAAAGGGTGTGCTCAACTCCTCACTATTTGGTTCAAGGGGCATTTCCAATGTGTTAAGTCTCAATTCACAAAGCCCATCTATGAGTTAGTAGCTGCAAATCCAATACGGGAATATCTTGACAGTGAGTGGCCTGCGGCTAAAACTAAGGGGCAATGGGTCGAATTTCTGGGAACCCTTAAAAGTGACCAAGTCGAATGGGTCGCCCCATGGTTTCACCCGACCCCTGTGGCATACTGTTGTGGATCTAATCCATGGGTACCCTTGTTTGGATTATGGGGCGTGACAAGCTATTCTCCTATAATGGTCAGAAGATAATATGGGGGCGATCAGTTTATTCCAGCTACTCATGGTCTGAACAGTGTTGATATAGAATATGGGAAGGATTATTCAAAGCAGAAAGCACAAGAGCTCCGGGAAACACTCTGACAAATGGTCTTCGTCGGGAAATTTCAGAGATCTATGGGAGTTACACTCGAATACCCGGACTGGCATCGCAAAAGGGTGAAAGACATCAAGGTACCCCCTTCTACCGATCCCAATGCAATAGTGGGTGAAAGAAATGGAGGATATTTTCATGAGGTTGACAATTCAGTACGAAAGGTTAAGAAAGGGTACGGAAGCTGAGAGGTTAGCAGAGGTAAACCAACAGTTGGTTTTGGAAAAAGAGAAGGCGGAAAGAAGGGCTAGAGAAACAGAGGCCAAGCTGAGAGAAGCAAGGGAGGAAATTAAGGATACAAGGAAACTGAAGGAGAAAGCTGAAGCTCAGAATCAAAAGCTAAAAGGGGACTTCAAGGTAGAGTGCAAGGAAAGGGTAAGATTGGAAAAGATGAACAAAGCTAGCCATCTTGCAACAAGATATTACAAGGAGAGATTGGATACTGAGAAGGGAGAAACTTCTATCAGAAATCAGCAGATAAAGACTCTGGATCGTAACCTAAAAAGAACTAGATAGGAAAATGAAAGGGTTCGGAATAGGTTAGAAGAGGAAAAAGTTAGAGCACAAGCAGCCGAGGTATCCAAGGCCCAGGTAGAGGCAAATTTAGAGTTTCACAAAAAGGCAGCTATATTGAACAAAGAAGAGTTTGAAGAAGTGAATGGGATGCTCAGGAATTTGGAGGAACAATATGCGGAACTCAGAGCTGAATGTTATGACCTGAAAGATCAGAGGTTTCTTCAGCAAAGGGTTTATTAAGAGAGGTGTGATCAGATTCGCTTTTTGCTTGAAAAGATCCAAATTGGGCTACAACAGATAGAGGACATCAGGGATCAGGCTAGGAATGTACTACCGTGCGTCGCACCATTTGACAAGCGCTTCCAACCTGTAGCTGATTTTCTAGATGGCACCATCAGCAAATGCAATGAAGCTCTTGCCTACTTCCAGCAGTTCGTGGGGAAACAACAGCATTGAAACTCTTGTAATAGAGTAGCTATTTTAAGTTTTTCAGTATTAATGTTGTTTGTGAACAATTTAAGGCCTGTAACTAAAAGTACTCCTAGCTTAAACTTCAGTTCAGACAATGGCCTGTAATTAAATTATATTCCAAGTTTCAGAACAATGGTTACAATTAATGAAGAATCTGCTCCTATGGTGTTACAAGACAATGAATCCCAATCATCTCTTTCTATCTTAAATGATGAATAGGTTCATGCATCATAGCATCATGTGCATAAAGATGAAAGCCCTGATTGATAACAAGATTTGTGACGGCCACGGCTTTCGTCCTGTGGGGTTCGACCCAAACATTGGGAGGGGCCCCACATTCTCATTGCATTTAAAACACATATATATAATAATAAATAATAATAATAAGCGATAATAACAATTTTTTGACCCTTTTACCTCAGGAAAGTGCCAAGATAGCACCTAGAAAACGGTATCAGCCTACTCGACCGTATAATACTGGGTCTAGAACTAGGAGGATGGAAGACCAAGGTGCAGAAATTCAGCGATTGAAGGAGGAATTGGCACGCCGAGATGAAGAGGCGAAACTCCGAGAAGAGGCTATGAATGCTCAAATGGAGCAGATGAGAGGTATGCTAACACAGCTGATGAAGGGGAAAGGTTTGGCAGGAGATACCCAGAATGTGGAAGATCCGATGGGAGGAATACCCGTAGTAAGTCTAGGGGCAACTGGAACAGAAAGTGAGAATACCAATCCTTTCGTGTTCCCTGCAACATCTGGTAGCTCACCACTAACGGGAATGGCAACTAGGCCTACAGTGTCTGATACTGCAGTGTCTAGCAACATGCAATTTGCTTTCCCACTACTGGCCAGACCTGCTGTTTCTAATACCTCAATGTTCAGCGGAACGCAGTTCGCCTTCCCACCACAGTCAGGGATATCCATTGGGACCTCTAATTCACTTCCGCTCAAATCTGTCGCTGCACCTGCGCCAGCACAGCAAGACTATTCATACCTGTTTTCACCTGGGAAAGCTGCTACTGGGTTTACGGACTTGATAAGGGAAGATAACTCGAAAAAAGGGGCCGAAGAGGAAAAGTTTTGGCAGAAGATTGAAGGCCGAATAGAAGACAGACTAAGGAGCGTAGATGGAATCCAGGACTATGGAATCCCCAATATCACAAGCACTGCTGTGGCAAAAGGAGTAGTCATCCCCCAGAAATTCAAAATGCCAGATTTGGAAAAGTACGATGGAACAAAAAACCCTAGGGATCACGTGCTCAGTTTTCAAAACAAGATGGCACCCTTCTCCACTGATGATAAGTTCCTAATGTACAACTTCATGTTTAGCTTAACCGGTTCGGCAATTACTTGGTACAATCAACTGGATCCGAAAAACATTCAGAGTTGGGGTGACATGACCAAGGCCTTTTTAGCACATTTTAGGTATTTGATGGAGTTGACACCCGACTAGAGATACTCTGACAAATATGTCAAGGAAGCCTGATGAATCATTGACGACTTATGGGCAGTGCTTCAGAGAAGTAGCCTTGTTAGTGCCCGGACTCCCGGAAAGGGAAGTAAACTCTTTATTCCTGAGAACCCTGCCAAAGGAGTATTTTAAGACCTTACTCCCAAAGATCACAGAGTCATTCTCAAATCTAATTGTAATCGGGGAAGCTATGGAAGCTGTGCTTAAGGTGGGGTATTTAGATGAGCTGGGTGATCATGCTAAGAAAGGACAAAAGAAGAAGGAAAGGGAAGTACATTCAGTGGGGGAGACAGATTACAGGGCTAGAAATCAGGGACAACAGTATTACCCGAGGAATCTTGGGTACAATTATCGACCCCGTGGATACTACCAGTACCAGACCAACCCTTATTATACTCAGCACCCTGGGGATGTTAGTGCTGTTGGTGGTACGCCGTTTCAACCAAGACCGCAGAATCAGCGCCCCAATGCACCTTTGGAAATTCAACAGAAGAGTCCAGCTAATACAAGAACTCAAATTGATCCAATCCCATATACTTATACAGAGCTTCTCCCACAGTTAATACAACAGAATTTATTGCAAAGACTGCCATTCTCGCAGCCCATGCCAAATCCAGGAGCTTGGTACGACCGCAATGCCCATTGTGACTACCATTCGGGAACTGAGGGGCACTCTACTGAAAATTGCTGGAGGTTGAAACTCGCTGTACAAGAGTTGGTAAAATCAGGGAAATTGAGCTTTGCAAACGCGGCACCGGCTAAACCGTTACCTAACCACGGTGGGAATCAGGTGGGTGCGATTGAGAAAGGCGAAACAGTCAAGAGACGAATTCAGGAAATGATTACTCCGATGGGAACAGTCTATAAAGCTTTAGTGAAGGCAGATATGATAGTCCCGGGAGAATTTGGGGAAGCTGAGATGAATGAGGTATGCCCATATCACGGTTTGGGGCACGGGATTCATGGTTGCCGCAATTTCAAGGAGAAAGTTCAGAGCTTGATGGATGAGGGAAGGATGGAATTCTATGTGGAAAGGAAGGAAAAAGAGGTTGATGTTATTATTGAAGAGCATGTACAACCCTTCATACCAGCTCCGCCTAAGGTCAAGCCTCAGCCTTTTGTGCCAAGGCCACCAACAGTTTTACCAGCCCATATGCAAAAGCCAGTAGCATCTGTAGTAGTGAAACCTCCACAACCATTTCCTTACACAGATAGTCGCCAAGTGCCATGGAAGTATGATCTCAATGTGACTACATCAGCAGGTGAAAGCAGTTCGGCTAATGTATCAGGTGTTGGGAGAATGACTAGAAGTGGAAGGGTATACTCACCTGAGATGGCAGAGTCAGCTCAAAAGAAAAAGGATGAGGCCATGGTTCCTGAGGCTGGTATAAGAAGTTCAGAAGAGGTTGTCAGACAGAGGGAAGAGGAAATTGTCGATAAGCCAGTATCAGAACATGAAGAATGTGAATTCTTGAAAATCATCAAGCAGAGTGAATACCGTGTAATCGAACAGTTGAACAGGTTGCCTGCTAGAATCTCTATCCTTAGCTTGTTGTTGAACTCCGAAGCACACCGAAAGGCATTGTTGAAGGTGTTGAACCAGTCATATGTATCCCAGAGCATCAGTGTCTCCGACCTGGATCATGTGGCAGGTAATATTCTGCGCATGGATTCATTGCCTTCGCAGAAAAGGACATCCCAAAAGGGTGAGAA
>AWWV01008717.1:0-19619 GCA_001974805.1 Corchorus capsularis
TCAATCATAATAGCCATCAATAGCATATGATCTACTGATAAAAGATTGAACTCTTTTTATATATCTACAATCTCAAGTATCAGAAAGCAAGATGGTTAATTTTCGAGTTCGTTGCTTAGGTTGATAAGACTTTGAATCTTTGTTTAAAACATTTGGAATTCGAGTATTGTCAATTAAATATTGTCTTTGTTAAATGGTGATATGTAATGTAAGTATCAATGTAAACTCTTTTTGAAATCTCTGAAATACCCTGACCTTGAAGTAGAGCAGCCATTGCTTACCTTATAAACTTTCTTGAACCAAAATAAATCAAAATGACAAAATCCCCCTCTTTTCTTTTTATTTCCAATCAATTAGGCATGAGTGCTGAGTATTATTAGTCTTTACTTAGCTGCCAAACAACAACTTTTCTAAAGTACTAATTACTAGCACCAATAATAATAATGATCTTACACCATTATTACTCTTCAGTCTTCTCTCTCAAAAGTCTCACCTCTTCCATATCTAGAATTACCAGAAATTATAACTTCCAACAACATTACCCTTCCTAATTTGGCTCCATTTGGGTAAATAGACATAGTAGATTAGCAAGCACAAGCAATGGTCCTGCTCCAAGTTGACGAGAGTTAATGACCTGAATATTTTTCCTATATTAAATACATAACAATGTATATGCAGCTGGTGCAATTGAGTAGATGGGACCTCAAGCACATGGGATCAATACACCTCTCTCATATTCAGAGCTTTAAAAAAAATTATGTACACTTTTCTGCTCCTGCAGCCTCTAAGAACATTGTCGTCTGCTTATCAAAATCAGTTTTATTTATTTTCTTAAGAAAATGTTGTATATAAAATATAAGCACTTTAGTTTCTCAGCACCACCACATGTCTTTTACCATGATCACATTGACATTATCACAGTGCTTTGGATTTACATTTTTGTGCTCTTTCTAGGGCCATATATGCTAACACCCCCACCCCACCATTTTTGCTGACTAAAATGTTGTAGGATTTTCTATTCATCAAACAAAAAGAAAGGGCACAGCTAAATCTGGATCCAAGGTAACTTTTACATAGCATCATACTTTTTGATCATTCACTCATTCCCAGTTTCCAATTATCCACCAAGAAAGCAGGGCCCTACAAGTTTGCCTTTCTTTATGATCACCTTATCCTTCTCATCTTCTTCAGAAATTGACTGATATGTTTTGCCTGTGATGTTTTTAGCATTTTTAAGCTGTTCATGTTGGGGTTCTTTAAACATGAGACTTAGATTATATTAGGATCTTAACATGAGACTTATATTAAGAGAAGAATAATGAATATGAGATTAGTAGGCCGTTTTTAAATCACGACCATAGATAAGAACTATGAAGCTGTAAGTAGGGCTTGATCAAAATGTAAGGGCTTTAACTTGTAGTGAAAGCCACCTCAATTCGAGTCTCTAGCTCATATTGGTAGGTAACATATAAGTGCGAAAAACTCCAAAAATGGAAGTCCATAAATCCTCGAAGGTGTTTACAACTCGTTCAGGATAGCCTCCTCTGCTCCTAAACTTTTTGACTCACCAAATTGTTAAGCCTATGTGGAATGTCCTAAGTCTACCCTGCTTGAGCAAGTATCAGGTAGAATGAGGGCAATGGCCAATGAGAGGCTAGGTTAACATTGAATTGAATATGAGAATATTCGTTTAAGATGTTTGGTTTGGTTACCATCTTTGCTAGTTTATTCAGAAGAGGAATCCCATGTCAACTTTAGTTAAGTCTCTCTTCTTATACAAAGAGCTTTTTGTTGTTTTCGACTTTTCTTTCTACTTACTTTCTCTATAGTCTATACCCCCATTAGCAAAGAGACTGTTTACTTTGTCGATTTGAGCAAATCAGGAAATGACTTTGGCTGTGTAGTCAGTCAGATTCCCATAACATAAGCTTTAATTTGTACCAAATGAAACCCAACAAACTCATAGTCATACATAAAGTAAAAGTGATTTTTAATTTTTCATTATAATTTCCCAATTCCTCTGTTCTTCAACCAAAATTTGCAAATTACCAAATCCAACTTCAATGCCTAATAGTCTGCCTTACTCCATAGTAGAAATTTATTAAGGAAACAAAAAGTTTGGGAAAACATGTGATGTTTGTTCCACAGGAAGATTATTCCATAAAGAAATGGACAAAGATCAAGGCATTGAAATAAGTTTCTTACTGCCAATCATTCAATGAATGGCCCTCAGCAACCCATATCTAAGTTCATTTCATTTCATTTGGAAGCATTGTTTTAAACTTTTGCTCAAAGGGTAGCAACAATAATGACGATCAATGTAAAATAATATACCCAATAATCATAGTAACTACTTAACAGATCATTGCATTCATTCAAGGTTAAGATAAGATAGAAAACATATTATACACAAAAGGTAGTCCAAATATATGCCTAACAAATCCAGCTAAATACACAAATAGGTCCCTTTTCCACCCCTAGAAAAAAAATTCCCAACAAAACAAAACCAACTACAATCAAATTAGTACTAATCCCTTGCAACTACTCCATTCTTCCAAATACCCAATTTTGTTCCTTTATAGTTGGTCTTAGTATCCTGTTGGAAACTCACAATTGCCATACTCTGCAAAACAAAACACAGAAAACTCAATTTTTAGTAAAGAATCTAACCATCCTCATGTTCATAATTATAGCAAATTACAACAACTTTACCCTTTACATTCTTTTTATGTTAAATAATCTTCACACAGACCTAACTTTACAACTATAATAACATTATTATTATTACTTGTTACTTGATTAATAATAGCATAATTAATTATACTAATGTTTTTTCACGTATGGCAAGCCCCAACTTTACTAGGAACAACAATAATTCAGGTAGGCAAATTGCAGGGTGCTGCACCTGCAACATTATTTTGTGGGGGGGGAAAAAAATTCATATTTTCATTTTACTTGTGTTTATCTAAGCCTAAAAGGGGTCCACAAAAGCGACCCAATAGAGAGAAACCACGTCAGCAATGGAAAGATTCCCCAAAATCACTTTCACCACTAATCACGTGGAGTCTTTTTTGACCTGGCCTGCACCATTGTTTTCTTTTCTTACTTATGTGGGACCCACCCACACCCTCAGCCTCAGCCCTCAGTAGAGTGGCCGACTAAACTCCCACAGAACACGTTAGTAATTCAACTTTCCATGTTACTAAAATGCACCTTAAAACAGTTTATTACTATAAGCGTAAATTAGCAAAATTAAAAGGGGTAAGGGATAGAATACGCACTGGGTGGTTGAGTGACGACATAGGCCGCCCCGCCAAAATAGCAAGTTCCCATCTGCCGCCCTTTCTTTTGATAATAACTGTTGAATGCGAAGGAAGCGTGGGCTTCAATGGTGTTAGGATTGTAACACGTGGAACCTGGCTGGATCGGACGGCAATCAGCACCTCCTTCACCGCACGCGAAATCTAGAGCTGCCTGTAGCTTCTCTTTCCCCGCTTCACCACTCGCAACGCACCACGTGTTTCCCGTTGTACTCTTTGACACGCTCCCTCCTCCGCTGTTAACCGGCACCGTCGGCTTTTGTTGGTTCCCGGAAACCGGCGACGGGTGGTCCCGGTAGTTCTTCAAACCTTCTACAGTGAAAGGGATGTCGTATACTTTATCCTCATCTGGGTAAAAAAGCCCGTAATTCCTTTCTGATGTAGGCCCGAACTTCTTGTTCTCGTTGAAGAGGGCAAATAAATAAACGGTGAGATCGGCTTTGGGTCTCAATGGGGTCCCACCTCCGGTCAAGATCCGACGTACCAGATTCCCATTGTAAGCGGCGGCATTTTCGACGCTCGCGCCAATCTCATTCTCATCTCCCTTTGATGGCCAACCCGTTTCCGTCACAACCAAGTTAATATCTTCAAATTTCAAAGCGGACATTGCAGCGAAAACGGCGTCGATTTGAGCGTCGAAAAGGCTGAAGTACCTCAACCCATTATTCGGATCAACCACACCCGGGTTTTCTCTGAACAAGGCGTATTCCAACGGTATGACGTCAGTGTTGGACTCATAAGCAAAAAAGGGGTAAGCATTCACCATTAGAAAAGACCCGGTTTGACGGAGAAACTCCAACAGGGGTTTAAAAACGGGTTCAACGAGTTCGGGTCGGAATGATCCAGCTGAGGAAGGGTAAGAGTTTTGGAGGGCTGATAGAGCAATGGGGGAAGAGACTTTAATATTGGAGTGAAGGTTCGCCTTAACCAGAGCTTCGTGGATATTCTTCATGGCGGATACGAGGAACTTGGTAGTGTTATGAGGGTCGACAAAAACTTCGTTACCAACGGCAATGGCTTCGATTTCAGTGTGAGGGTAGTAAGCGGCGACATTGCGTTCGACCCAAGTTTTGGCAAACGAAGTACTTTTAGCTGCCGCGAAAAGCTGTTCGTTGGGAAGGTCGACGGTCACTTTGATTCCGGACCCGGCTAATGCATGGAGAACAGCTGGGTCGGTGTCGTACACTTTAACACGGTTCAAACCTTGGGACTTGAGTAGCTCCACCACTTTGCTAGCAGACGGCAGGTTGTTGCCGACTCTCCCATAGTTAACTCCAATCGAACCACAATCTACAATGGCAGCAAAAACCAAAACGAAACAAAAGTCACTTAAATGAGAAGGAAAAAGAAAAAATAAGGGAAATGAAAATGTAGCTATTGAACCATACCTGCAAGAGAGAAAACAGAGATGAGTAAAAGAAAACAAGAAACGAAAGAGCACCCCATTGCTCTGTTCTGGAAGCAGAGCAAAGAAGAAGAACGGTGAACAAGTGGGAAGTGAGAGTAGTGCAGAGAGGTTTTAATGGTAGTGTTTTTTTAAAAGTGTATTTTAAATTTATATAATAAAATGCAGGGAAGAGAGAGATTAGGTGTGAGTGGGAATAGTGTTTTTTTGGGAGATCGAGATGGTGGGGTGGGACCCAAATGTCAGAGGAAATTGACAAGAACTAGAACCCCAAAAAACAGAGCGACGAGAGGCGCTGCGCTGGCTGGCAAGGCAAGGCAAGGCAAAGGCGGAGAGACGAGGCAGAGTCTGCACGGACCACGATCTTCCCACTTGGGTGTAAGGCCCCGCCTATATGAGAAAAAAAATTGGGGAAAATACCCCACGTGGCCCCACTTACTCTCGACCGTTTGTGCGAATGTACTTTTTGCCCCTCAACTCTATAATCCCATGCTACTCACCTTCATCCTCATCAAATGCATCGCCATCCTCAACTCCATCCACGTGTAACAATCTTAGCTGGAGGTCAGAAAAGTGGGTTTTCAGAGTTGGGGGTGCATGGGAAATGGTGGTAGGGAGATATAGAGGATAGATCATAAAACCCTCGTAATAAAAGTGGTGAATGAATGTTTTTAATAATGGGCATGTGTATTAGGTGAAAATGGGTCTTTTTTACTAAATTTTTGAACGTTGAGGATGGGGGACAGGGGAACCTGGTCACTGCCGGTGCTTAACTGGATTTTATGTGAGAAAAGGAAAATTGCATAATAATTGTGCTTTTTTTGTGTGTGTGTGTGGGTAAAGTATAGTATGGTAGATTTGTACTTTGTAGTGAACCCACGTCTTAAAATCTGTAAAAAAGTGGGTTAACGTTCAGAAATTAGATACTTCTTCCATGGATTTTGCTGCATCATTGTAAATAAAGAGAAGTTAAAAGACAACACGCATTCGAGAACAACGCAGCATGGCAACTTCAACTTTATTGTCTCCTTTTGGCTGTAATTTAGGGTGTCAAGCTTGGAAATTTTGGCTTCCGATAATTGCATTACAAAGTTGGGTTAAATTTTCGTTGAGTAGGTGTATAAAATTACGTAACACTTTCATAAAATTAGCAAAGGTGACTGTGAGGATATAGATAGAGATTTTAAATTTCAGTTTTAGTACCAAACAAATTGTATGAAAAATGAAATTAATAAAAGAATTTGAGTAAAATTTTTGTTCCATTAAAATACGAAACTAATCCATTTTGAGTTGAAAGTATGAAAAATTAAAATTTTTTCAATGAATATGTTTTTAAAGATTAAATTTATGTTCTCATTTAGAGCTGTCCAAAACTGACCCGAACCGAAAGAACCGATCAATTTTTTCGGTTTTTGGTCATTTGGGTCGGTTATCTCAGTCCAATCGGTGTCTCGGTCTTAAGTTCGGTTTCTTTAGAGAACCGAACCGGACCGAGAAACCGAATAGATATTTTTATATAATATATATAGGGTTGGGAATGAATCGGTGGAACCGATCCAACCGACTGCCACCGACCCAACCGAAGCATGTCGGCTCGGTGGTTGAGCAGCAGTCGATTGATCGGTGAAAAACCGATGGGTGTTAGAGTAGTGCGGTCGGTGATCGTGTTTGAATTTATTGACCCGAAACCGACCGAAAAACCGACCAAATAAATAATTCTTATAATTTTTTATATTTATATTATATATTAATTAATCAACTTATATATATATATATTAAACCCTAAAAAAATATTATTTTCATCTTTCGGTCTTCTCTCTCTTTCACTCTGCGCCTCTGCCTCTCTCTTCTTCCTCACCTCAAAAAAAATTCAAATTTGAACCCTTTTAGTGGAAAATGTAGCTTCTTCAATCAAATTTCTTGTTCCCCATGTAAATTCCTACCCATTTTCTTGTTTATATCATCATATTGTAAAAATTAGATCCCTTTCGATGAACCCTAATTTTTTTTTTACAGTTTTTACTTTATAATTTTGTTTGATTTTGATCAAAAGTCTTGTGGAATTGTATAATGATCCTAGAACAAAGTCATTTGTGGAATTGTATGCAAAGGATCAAAACAAGTTATTTCAAGATTTTGCCAAAGCTGATGCAAAAGGTAACTGCTTGTGTTTATGGGATCAAGACTGTGAGGAAAGGAGAGATTAGACGTCTTGTAAACTAATGATTTTTTTTATCAGCTGTTATTATTGTCTGAGGTGGTGATTTTTTTTTTCTTTCTTACTAAATAGTAAGAATTCTTTATGGGTTTTGAAGATTTTCTGGAATATACATGCTTGTCCTTTTGTTTTGTTTGTACCAATTATCACATCGGGCTTAAATTCTTATTCTGTGTTCGGTTTCAAAGCTTCAATCTTCTTTCTTGTTGGTGGTCATGGATTTGCTGCATGATTGTGATTCTGGAAAAATGGTAATATGGTGATTGTGATTCTGGAATATTTGATGAATTGAAGAAAAGGAGTGGAATTTTTTTTAAGAAATCGAAAGAGCCATAAAACCGACCAACCGACCGAAACCGACATCGGTCGGTGGCTAGCGGTTTTAGGGGTCTCTCGGTCGGTGGTCGGTAGGAGCTCCCATGTCGGTCGGTGGTTGTTTTTTGGAAAATTTTGCCACGGACCCGACCGATGCCCATCCCTAAATATATATTTAAAATATATTATATTATATATATAAATATATTTAAAATATATTATATATATTATATACTTTTTTATTATATACTAGTCTTAGCTTTCACGTGCGTTGCACGTGTTCGAACTCGTTTAAATAAAAATTATATTAAAATAATTTAAACACTAAAAATTAAAGAATTAAATTATATATTTATTGTATTATAATTATATTAAGCAAACTTTAAATTAAATAGTAAATATATATCAAGCTAATTAGAAGTAAAAGAATTTGATTATTGAAATGTAAAATAATTGCATTTGATGTGTTACATTTGTAGGTGGAAATTTTTTTAATCGTCGTGTTACAAAATTTTTTGAAATTTTGATAACCTTAGGCTTTATTTAATAAGAAAAAACATTTTCTGTTTTCATTTTCTAAGGCTATAAACGGAGAGCTTTTGGCATGTCCCAAACGTGTCAAAAGTTCTAAAAGCTTGTTTTGGTGGATGTTGCGGTGGGAATGGTTGTCCTACGTGACAAAAGCTAATCGCAACAAAAGCTAAATTTCCAAAAACTGGAAAATGTAGTGTTTGGAGCTTTTAGAATTTTAATATCATGTTTAACCTCTTTTGTCCCTACTATTTTATAATATTCTTTTATATGACTACCCTTAATGGTAATTTTATATTTGATCTCACCACCACACCAAACATACATTTTTCATCATTAGTTAAGTTCTCAAAGTTGCAATTCGAGTCTCACATGTATAGTAACTAATCTCCTCATTTCAATCTCCCCCACACTAATCTCACAGCTCTAGTACCAAACAAAACCTAAGAATATAAAAAAAAATCAAGTAGTCACGCAACATGTGTCAATGAAAATGAATATAATTTTGGAAAATGGAAATGGCAATTGAATTGAATTTGAAAATATTTATATTTTTAGTCTGAGATTTCCATTTCAATGTCATTTTCATTTTCTAAAAATATGCTTATTTTCATTGACACATGTTGTATGACTATTTGATTTTATTGATATTTTAGAAAATATTTTCTCCTACCAAACATAGGCTACTATGAAATTTTGATAATCCCGCTATATTATTTTGATAACCTCCCTAATCCCTGTGAAACTTTGATACCCACACTATATAATTTCGATAACCATCCTATTAAATTTTGATTACCACACTATAAAACTTTGATAACCACACTATAAAATAGTGATAACCTCTACATGAAATTAATTTTGCTAACTTCACTATAAAAGTTTTGATAACCACAATAATTGTGAAAAGGTTGATTTGGTACACTATGAAATTTGGATAACCATACTATGAAATTTTGATAACCTCCCTAGGAATGTTGATAACTTCCCTATAGAATTTTGTTAATCTCACTATGAAATTTTGATAAGCACAACATCAAATTTTGATTACCTTCTATGAAATTTTTGTAACCACATTATGAAATTTGGATAATCATATTGTGAAAATTTGATAGTCACACTATGAAATTTTGATAATCTGCAAAGTGATCAACTTCTTCTATAGGCTAGGGAGTAATTTATTATCCTTAGGTTAGGAGACTTATAGTTCAAATCCTATTATTTTTAGGGTATCACAAAACTAATTCAAGAATATAGCAAGAGAGAAGTCAACAAAAATTGCAAATTTATAATTAATGTTTTTAAAATAATATATTAGATATTTATTATCCTTTAAACATTAGGAGTATTATACTTGAAATCCTAGTATTGTAGGGTAGTATAAATTCCAATTCAATTCTAGCATAAGCAAAGTTCGGTCAATCTCTAAATTTTATAATTAATTTTTTAAAAGAAATTCTATTTTGTAGAATATAAAATTATCTATATCTATAAAATTCTATTAATTAATGGAATAATGTATGATTAAAAAAATAATGGAATAATTAAAATATTATTTAGTAATGGTAATTTAGAAATATGTTTTAAAAAAAGGGTACAATTGGAAATATGTTTTAAAAATAAGGGTACAATTGGAAAATATAAAGTTTCCCTTATTTCTACTTTTATATATAGTATAGATAAATAAATAAAATTTAAAATATACTTAGAGAACCAAACCGAATCGAGAACCCGATGAACCGATCTAGTTGGTTTCATGTCAGTTCCAAGTCTCCTCGGGTCGGTCTCCGATCCCAAAAATAATCCCTCGACTTCCTCGATTCTGGAGTGGAACCGCCCCGAATGGACCGACCCAAACCGATGGACACCTCTATTCTCACTTTTACTAAAGTATGAACTGTTCACTATCTAACCAATCATATATTTTAACGTTCTGTGAAATTAAGTACTAAAAATTTGTGCACTCGACTTTTTGTTTTTTTTTTTCGCAATAGAATGATAGGATTATTATATATATAAAATATAAAATATATTAATATATATTATATTAAAAAGATGAAACAAACACTTCTTCCATAAAATTTTGATGAACAAAATTTTTGTTGTACAATGCATCAAAACTCTATAAGGAAAAGTTCAAAAAACAACACATTCGAAAACTGCGCAGCATGGTATAACTTTATTGTGTCTTTTTGGTTGTGAATTTAGGGTGTTAAGGTTGGAAATTTTGGCTTTGCATTGAAAAGTTTTGTTAAATTTTTGTTGAGTAGGTTATATGTAAGCGATGTATATTAGTATATAAACTATTACATAAGACTATAGTTTAAGAGTTTGGAAATTTCTAAACATCCGGAAAAATTGATCAGAATTTTGTCCCAAATGATGTATCATGTGGGGTCATCCCATGTTTTGTAGCAAAACCTAACTTAAACAATGGTAGGACTAATCTGCTGGACCAATCATGTAACAACACGTCATGGAGGACCAAAATTTCGGGACAATTTTTCTGGTCATGTAGTAAAACTCTTCAATTTTTCTAATGTTTAGAATTTTCCGCTACAAAACATGGGATGACCCCACATGACACATCAGGAGAGACAAAATTCTGGTCAATTTTTCTGGATGTTTAGAACTTTTCGCTACAAAATATGGGATTACCCCGCATGACACATCATGTGAGATAAAATTCTAGTCAATTTTTCTGGATGTTTAGAGTTTTCCATAGTTTAATTACTAATGGGAAAATCTAAGATATAGATAGAGATTCTAAATTCGAGTCTTCTTAGTACTATCTCTTGTGCCAAAAGGAATTCTTGCAAGAGTCAGCATTTTGAAATTTTTTTTTGTTTCGTTTAAGGTATTGTTAGGTTTTATTTGGGACGAACCTAATGACAAAATGCTTAATTTGGGGTTAAACGTTTGTCGCGATACTCGATTTGGAACCAAACGTTTCAATTTGAACAAAATGAGGCCAAACATTTTCGGAGCTGTTCAATTCTAGGTTATTTCTGACAGAAATAGGAAAGTGGCAATCACGCGCCGTTAACCCTCCGTTAAACTCCACTTTTTATATGACGCGGCTTTAGTTCGTTTTCCTTTTTATTTCTCTCTTTTCTTCTTTTTCTTTTTTCTTTTTTTTACTCTTCTCCTCCTTTCTCAACCCGAAACCCTAGCCGCTCCATCTCTCCTCCTTTGCCAATGCCGGCAGCTTTCCTCCCTATCCATCTCCATCTATAACACATCAATTTCAGCCAAGAAATTCTAATTCCACCATGAATTAGGAATTAAAGAACCCATAAAAATAAAATCGAAAATCAACCAAAGAATAAAGGGGAGGGCATGGCTGAAACTGCATCTTTTTCACCCTCTTCTTCGAATCCTATTCGATCGCCAAATCCCATGATGATGGACCCTTCTTCATCAACAACGACGGCAACGGCAACAACAAATCTCGCAAATTTCATCTCCACCTCCCACCTCTTCCCCAGCAACAGCAGCAACAACGACAACGACAACAACAAGAACTACTTTTGCAGCAACAACAAACGCAACCAAATGTCGCTACTTTATCAAATTTTCAAATCCAGACTATCAAATTTTTTTTATTCTTTTATGCATTTTTTTTTCGCTGGATGAAACTGCATCTTTTTCACCAAACGCAACAAACGCTCTTCTTCGCTGGATGAACCGATATGGACTCTTGGGTGAGAGGCGAAACAAGCTCAATTATGTCTTGGTACAGTGGAGAACTTCCTTGAGCGTCGCCTTCAGACTTTGTGTTCAAGACTGGTATGGCTAAATTTAATTCGAATGAGGGTTGGCAGACAGGTGGTCAAGATTCCTTCTTTCATGGTGGGGTCAATTACATAAGCACACTGATTTCTCACTTATTATGTAAACTCTTGTCAAGTTTAAATTCAATTATTTTCAAAGTAGAATTTTGATTTTGGTTATAAACTTTGATTTAGTTTATTTTTTTAATTAATTCGCTTGGTTCAAGGGTTTACATATATGTGGATTTGATTTAGTTATCAAAAAAATTAAAAAAAAAATTCTTGGATAATCTAGTGCTGCAATTTTGTTCTTGTTGGATTCATTTTTTTTTTTTTTGGAGGATTTCAGTTCGAGTAGTGCCATTTTTACGATTGAAGAAGATGAAATTTGGAAAAGAGTTTGGAGCACAAATGGTGCAAGAATGGCAGGAAGCATACATGGATTACAACAAATCCCAATATCCTGGAAATTTTATTCTTCCAATTTTTCATCAGCTGTTCATCTCACCCATGGTGGAAGGCCAGGTAAGGAGAATTAGGAATCTGCTGAATTAAAGAAATCCCAATATCCTGGAAATTTTATTCTTTCTTCTCTGCATTTTTTCCCCTTGCAGTGGTTAATTACTTGAGGCCCCTGATGCTTGGTTGGTTGGCCGGATAATGATGTTTACCGTTGGCCAGCGTCTGATTTTTTTTTCCCAAAAAATCCACGTCATATGCTATTTTAGCCACGTGTCATTCTTACTCTCTCTTAACCGCACGTGTTGTGCACTTGCCTATTTCCATCATAAAAAGCCCCCAATTGAGTAGTCCCGAAAACATTTGGCCCCATTTTGTTGCAATTGAAACGTTTGGCCCAAACAGAGTATCACGACAGACGTTGGCCCCAAATTGAGCATTTTGCCGAACCAAATCTCTTTCGTTTTTTTTTTCATATATATAACCTAATCTCTTTCGTGTCTAAAGTTTAAAGTGAAAAGTTAAGGTCTTCCCAATAAATAAAGATTGAATTACTCTTAATTATTGTAGATACCACTTAACATCTCAACTAATCATGTGTTCTCACCTTTATTGAGGTAAATTTTTTATTGACCGGAAGGTTAATGTTTAGAGGGCTGTTTGTAATGAACAGATTTATTCAAATTATATGTATGGTTCATGCTTCCTCCAAACCAAGTGTGTTTTGGGGGAATCTGATATATATGGACAAAAAAATTATAATGAAACAGACCAGTTTAGTCTCTTTCACGTTTTAAGTCTTTGAAGGCCACACATGGAATCAATGGTGAAATATTCAAGAAAAGGCCAAATTGATTCAGAATGTTGCATTAAATGGAAGAAGCCACCTCTCTCAAATGAGTATAAAGAAGGAATAATCTTCATTGTTTTTGTTCCATTAAAGGCAAACCAAAACCATTTTCCCTTGACAACTTTTTAGTCTTTGAAATTTTTTATACCCTCAAACTCAATCCCAATCGCCCAATCCCATGGAAATTGCAACCATGATCATAGTGAGGATTTTTGTATTGTTTCAAGTTCATGTTTTATATTCTTGAAATTTTAAGTTGAGTTGCTTAGAACCTGATCATATTTGATTTAGTGGTTATCATAAAATTCCAATGTTCAAAAAGATTGGAATATACATTGCTCAAAAAAGATGGAACACATTTTTCTTTCTTTTATTCAACTAACAATATCTTCAAATCTATTAACTCAAAACTAATTCCTCATGAAGAATGTTACCATCACGATGTCAGAGAACAATCAGTAATTGTATAATTCTTATCTTTACGTGACAAAATATAATTGGCAAAATCCTGCGTATGAACTGCATTAATAATTATTATGGATAATTACTGTATTTTACAGGCTTGAGTTAAGGTTTTCTATCTTTAATACAATCACAGAGAACAATTTTGGCAATCAGACCAAGGCAACCTTCCAAGGTTAGAGTTATGTTATTGCAGCTCATGATATTTCTCATTGCAAAAAATGCAGCAAGAACCGCCAATTAGTTGAAATTGCCCATGGTTAATTCATTTCAGGCTGGAGTTGATGTTCTATAAGACTGACTGATCTAAGAATTCAACAGCCAATAGATATAGAAGCAAGTGCAATTGATATTCTCTCAAGAGCCTCATGAGCTTTGCTATTTAATGTTAGACAAGCACCAAAACTGGATGATTTTAGTTTCAAAATAATGTATTTGTAAACATAGAGGACTGACAAGTGACAACATTTAAGAAAACAGAACAACATCGAAGCTCCAAGATCAAGAAATGAGCAAGAGCCCTTTCCCTTATGCTTGTTTTTTATGAATTAATAATGAGAGAAACGCATGCAAAACAAAAGAATCTGAAGCGAAGCATCCCCACCATTGCATATGCAGGATTCGTATGACCAAGTAGAAAGAGAAACAATTAATTATGTAATCCCTTGCATCTGTATAAAAGAAGTTCAGAAAATATAAGAATTGCATCTGTATATATATAGTAATGATACGCTGGCAACTATTGAAATGATCAAAAGGCAGTAAATTTATAGAGTTCACAAGTCAATTTTAAGTAGATGCCATTGAAAGACACACGTTCCACATAGCTAGACTTAATTACAGAGCATTCAACAAATTTTTCTTGCATCTAGTAATGAAAGTCAGATATAGCGATATACAAGCTACCATTCACAAAATGGTCTAGCATGCTGATTCAAAAGAAAGAAACCATACAAAGTAACCATGGCTTCTCTTTTCCATTTTCCAGAGTAATCTATTGTGCACACACAATACCCAGCTCCTACATTGACCTGTGGATAGAGAAATGGAACCAAGATATAAGTGCTTTCATAATCATGTTTATAAGGTACTTTGATATCTATAGAACTAAACTTTAAGCCTACCAAATCAGACCTATATCTTACATAAATTATACCAATCACTAAACCAATTCTGGTACATATTTAAATTGTTTTGTTACCTTATATTCTCCCTCTCTTCATGCTCCTACTATAACACAAGATGAAACCCGTGTGACAAGAAATCATCCCTAACAAACCAAAACAGAAAGGAACAACAAGGCATAAGATGTTATATAGCATCAAGGTAATTCGAGATACATAGAAATTGAAAGCTAGTAGTATCGAATTCCAGCATAATTGCATAAGAATATATCCAAGGGGCTGGAGCCTGAAATACCAAACTGTGTTCTGTTATTACATTTTGAACCACTTAGAACTGTTATTATGTGAAATGATAATTCGAATACTATTAATTAAGTGCAGGAGAAGTAAATAAAAGGAAAGAAAATTTACTCCTTTCTCTTGTTCTTTTTCTTCCTTATCTCACCATTTTTCTTCTTCTTGCTCACTGTGCCACTTCCACCACTTCCATGTAAAGGGACAAGACTCCCCACAAGCATTTCCACCTCAAATGAACTTGGAGCACCTTGAATCCTTACTCTCTTAAGTCTTTTCTTTTTCAGATCATACCAAACAAACTTTTTTTCATCCTGGTTCAGCAACACTTGGTCACCCCTTTTGGAGTAGGCCAAAGGCAACACAAAGTTAAAAGAGGATATATCATCATGTTCCCTCACCTTTACCAACTTAGTCCATGATTCTTTGACCCCGTATTCCTTCATCATCCATATATCAACACCATGACCTACCAAATAATTGGCAACCATGCAGAGACAACCTCCCATAGCTTTTACATTCATATGAAAATTCATATGAAAGCCCTCATCTAAGCAATCGGGAAGTTCAACCACGCGGTATTCCTCGGTTGCAAGATCAAAAGCAACAATGAAGCTTCTAGTGTCGGACTCGGGTTTCTTAGAAACCACCCAATGCAGAGCATTACTAGCAAGTACCCCATATGCTCGCTTATATTTGAGATAGAAAGGGAAATCTTTAATCCTTCTCCAAGAATTAGTCTTCAAGCTGTAAACTTTGACTTCAGAGTCAAAAGAATCATCACCCTGGCCATAGAATTGCACAATCCTCACAAACTTGTAGTCATCAGAATTGGGATCATAGCCCAATCCATAAGTAATGAACTGGCAACATGTGAAATTGTATGGCGGAAACTCAATTTCAGAAACAGGCAACATTTGGGACTTTCGTCTTGAAGGGTTCCAAAGAGCTACTTTCTCTCCCCCCAAGTCTCCAAGCAAAGCCAGCAAACCGTTGCAAGAACCCAATATTTCGGTCCCATTTCCTTCATCGTTCTCATCGAGTGGGTGTTGGAGTTTCTTGGCTGTTTCAAGTGAGTCAAAGTTGACCGAGTAGAGTTCGGAATCTCGGAGGATAAGCGAGAGGTGGGTGTTGGTTTTGAGGGAGTGGGAAAGGTGGTGCTTGATGAAATCAGGGCTGTCGATCAAAGAGCAATATCGCTTTGAAAGGCACCTGTAACGCAGCAAATCTTGCACGTCCAAACGGCATAGTATTTCGGTGATTACGTCGTGCGGGATCGCCATCGCCTAGGGTTTGGGGACAGAGCAAGCGAAGAGCAGGGGAGGGTTTAGTCGAAGACGATGGCTTCAAAATTTGGGTTCCGTTCTATTCTATTTATGGTTTAGGTTTTATTGGGCCGAACCTAATCTCTTTCGTGCCTTAAGTTTAAAGTGGGGCTAAAATCCCAATTTGGTACCAAACCTTTTATGAAAATCCCAATTTAGTACCAAACCTCTAATTTCGGATTATTAGGTACTAAACGTTTGAAATCGTCCCATTATGTACTTTTTCAGAAAGTGCAAACCACGCGCCGTTAAGTCTTAACACTGTTATCCTACGTTAAGTCTTAACACTGTTATCCTACATGCATCCCATTAAGTACTTTTTCAGGAAGTGCAACCCACGCCCACGCGCTGATTAAGTACTTTTTCAGGAAGTGCTGATTAAGTACTTTTTCAGGAAGTGCAACCCACGCGCCGTTAAGTCTTAACTACGTGGCAATTTTAAAAATTTTAAAATTCTTTTATTGTTTTTAAAATTTTAAAATTTTTTTATTGTTTTTTGCATATTTACATAGTAATTAATTATAAGGAACTTTTTGCTACAAATTAATTATAAGAAATTGCCATAGTTAATATATTATTATTATACTAATTATGGTAATTATATATAATTATTATTATTGCTATAAAATAAACATTAATATATACTTAATAATATAAATATAATTAATAATTATTATTTATTACTAGAAAAAACACAAACTTTCCAAATTTTCCTCTTAAAAAAATCAAAAGTCCACTTTCAAGAACCCATGAAGAACAATGAAGAACATTCAAATCCAAATCCAGAAACTATATTCAGCCACTATAATGGTATTCAAGAAATGAGGGAAACAATAGATTTTAATGCGTCAGTTGTAGAAATTGCATTTTTATTTCAACATGATATATATGATACATGTTTGAACAAGCAGAAAAGATCATGTTTCTAAACAAACTCTGCAGCACAAACAAAAACAACAGAGACTGCTCTGTGCCATCTGTGTCACGATCCAACATCAAAGAACTGGCTGCACATTGTTGAAGTTCTTGAAGGCAAGGTAACTTCATCCCCTGAAAATGTCAGAATAAACCAAGGTTATACCATATGAAAGGGGAAAAAAAGAGTTAAAGACAACGGCACCGGCTTGTAACAATGCAGCAAATATTTGATAAGAGACTATAAATAAACTGCATAAATCAAGTTCAAATGAGCTCAACTCAGTTAATCGGAACATAGAATACCTGATGGTATTGGCTTCGCGATGATATGAGGCCCCCTGCCTGTAGCAAGAACAAGACTTTAACAAGTCCTTGAACTTCAATGCATTATTTTCGAAAGAAATACCAGAATTATCAACAAAAAAAAAAGCGGTTCTTTTCGTTTTCAACAAAAAAACCAAAAAGACATTTTTTTTCATCTTCTCTCCAGACAACCGTTTTCGGGTTCAATCAGTTTGGGGGTTTTGTTCGGAGGGTTTCAGGGAGTCTTTTTTAGGAGGCTTGTTGCCGGATATCTTCGCCGGAATCCTTGGGTTTGGGTTTCGGATACATCGTCCTTAATTTTTGGGAGTTCATCGGAATAGAGAAGAGTTAGGGAGGGAGTCACAGTCTTGGGACATTTCGGAGTTGGGATTTCCGGTGGAAGCGTCAGTGGAGACGTGGCGGCGCGGTTTAGGGTTCAGAAAAAGAAGAAGAAGAAGAAGAAGAAAGAAGAAGGAAAAAAGAAAAAAGAAAAAAGGGAAGGAAAAGTAAAAGCTAAACGGCGCCTGGGATTAAAAAAATCCCTAAGATTTTTTTTCCTTTTTAGTAAGGTTAGTGGAGTAATTTTTTATTTTAACTTAAAAGTTAACAATATTTATTTTAACTCAATCAAAATTTCCACGTGGCTATTTTAACGCCACGTGTCTATTTTTTTTTTCAAAAATTTAACTTCATACGTGCTTAGTGACGCGTGTCTATCACTTTCTAACTGATCTGTCAAAAAAGTACTTAATTGGACGATTTTTCAAATGTTTGGTCTAATAATCCGAAATTAGATGTTTAGTAGAAAATAAGTCTTGGGATTGAATTTGTTTTTTTTTTTTCAAAATTAATTTGTTTTTTTTTTTCACTCTTAATTATAGTAGTAGATATCAATTAACATTTCAAATAAATGACTAATCATGTGTTCTCACCCTTATTGAGGTAAACTTTTTATCGACGGAAACGGTTGCTTAGAAGGCTATTTGTAATGGACAGATTTATCAATTTATGTATGGTTCATGCTTCCTTCAAATCAAAGTGTGTTTACGGGGGATGTAATATATATGGACAAAAAAAAATTATAATGAAACAAACCAGTTTAGTCTCTTTCAAAATTGAAGTCTTTGAAGGCCACACATGGAAGGGGAGAAGCCACCTGTCTCTCAAATGAGTACAAATAACGAATAGTCTTCTTTGTTTTTGTTCCGTCAAAACCAGACTAAAACCATTTTCCCTTGACAACTTCTTCTTAGTCTTTGAAAATTTTAATACCCTCAATCCCAATCCCAGTCGCCTAATCCATGGAAGTTGGAACCATGATCATAGTGAGGATTTTTAATTGTTTCAAGTTCATTGGTTTTATATATTCTTGTCAAACTTTTACAAAGAATGAAATGAAAAAGGTAAAGTCTAAAGAAAAAACTAAGTCTTAAGCCTATTTATATGACGCCTTAAACTAACTAACTAACTGAATTCATAACAACCTAACCGTTCCTCTAATCCTAATTAACTAGACTTACTTAACCTTAGTTTGATTAACAATCTCTAACACCCCCCTCAAACTGAATACAAATTTTGTATTCCTAGTTTGAGGAAAGTTCTTTCAAAATTGTTATGAGACAAACCTTTGGTAAAGCAATCTGCTAATTGAAGTTTAGAGGTTACTGGTAAGGGTTTTATGAGCCCTTCCTGTAACTTGGTTCGAACAACATGGCAATCAATATCAAGGTGCTTAGTTCTCTAATGAAACACTGAGTTCTGTCCTATTGTAGACACCCGTTTTTGTCCCATATCCTTTAATTTAAATCAGTTTATTTAGTTAATTAGCACTAGGGTCATCCAAGGTCATTTTGGTCATTTTTGCATTCAAGGGCATTTTGGTCATTTTCACATTTAGGGGCATTTTGGTCATTTTAAGGTCACTTTTAATTTAGATTAGTTAATTCATTTTAGTTATCTAAATTGCATTGAAAATAAAAATCTTAATGTGTACTTTTGGAATTTTTGCATAATTGCATTTAGTAATTTGGTATTATTGCATCTTCGTTTTCATTTAGTAATTTGGTTTGTTACACTCATTTAGTGATTTAGCTTTATGGTAGTTTAATCCGGTTTAGTTCATCGTTAATTAACCCTCAATTTAGTATTTAGTTAGGTATTGCATAAATGAGATTTGTATTTTGATTAGTAAGGCAGTTTTTCTTACTTGGCGTGTCTAATTAAGCTCTTAAAGTCAAATACCATAATTTAGAAGGCATATTAGAATAACATCAATATAGCATAACAATTTGCATTATATTAATTTCATGCATATTATTCACT
>AWWV01008718.1:0-39970 GCA_001974805.1 Corchorus capsularis
GTACCCTTATTTTTCGAATATATTTCCTAAATGCCATTACTTAAATTATTATAGTTTTATTCTACTTAAAACTCTTTTTTTATTTAGTTAAATCTAATATATTTATAATTACTTTATTTTTACTATTTTACTATTTTTATTAAAAACTTGGATATATTAAATTTTTTTAATATATAGCTTGATTCTACTAAAAACTCTATTTTCATTTAATTAAATTCAATATTTTTATAATTATTTTATTTTTACCATTTTAATTTAAAAGGTTATAATGATTGACCTGTTTCTATTTGATAGTTTAATGTATTGAGATTAAAATTCATTATTTCCCTAAGGTGCAATTATTTTATTTTACTTATAATTAATTTCAGTTATTGCTAGATAAATGTAACCCTTGTTGTGGGTTTAATTTTGCTATTTTACTTTATTAATATTCTTTAATGTGGAATATTTATTTTGTTTCTATTGTAGTAAAACTCTATGTATATACAAATGGACGAGTCGGGTATTCAGGTTTGGTTATTTGGGTTAGGTCAATTTCGGATTAAGGAAATTTCGGATCATGCGAGTTCGGTTAATTTTTAGCTTTAGGTTGGGTTGGGTTCGGATCGCTCAAATGTCGGGTCAATATTTGGGTTTGGGTCAATTATTGTTTGAGTCTTTTTAAGTGTCAGTTCATATGGTTCAGATGATTTCAAGTTTGAGCTTTGGATTTTCAGGTTCGGTTCTTTTAGGATTCGGATCATTTAAATATAATTAATTCCAATTCAGGTTAATCTATTGGGGTTGATCAGGTTCGGGTAATTTTGAGTCTGAGTCGTTTCAGGTTCGGATCATTTTCGGGTCATTTCAATTCCGAAATTGAGCGGATTTTTTGGTCAAATAAGGTCTGATTAAGTTTGGTTTCGAGTACTAGCACTCGGGTCAAATTTTGCCCACTCTAATAGAATTCTTTAGAAACTAGTAGCTTACTTAAGATTTTAATTTTCATTTAATTTATACATATTGGATCACATGCAACATATAGATTAAGCCACTTCCAATATTTATTTATACTCTAAAATTTGAAATTAAAAACAGATTAGTAATTAAATGGCTTAAATGGACTGTCATGGGCCAATGACACCACCCTAAGCTGTTGGGCCGATTGATAGAATTGAAGCCGAACTCTATCGGCCTATGAGATCACCCTAAACGCATTTTGAATTAACGAAGATCCATTTTGTTCATTTTCATTTACTTTGCGAGTAATCTCTTCTCGAAATAAGTTGTAAAGGTTTGAGGATTTAAACCGTTTGATTATGCTGGCCAAAAAAATTGTTTGATTATGATTTCAACTAGAATCCACTAGGTCGACTCGTCGCTTTGCATAAAACTTTGTTATTTTTAGTTTTTATTGAAACTAGTTTTTTGGCCGCGCTTCGATGCGTGGTCAGAAATTTTGTTAAGTGATATTTTTGTTAATCGGACATCTGGATCAAAAATAATATGATATATTAAATAGATTGTCAATCGAAATCACAAAATTTCAAAAGTATTTTTTAGAATTGGAACATAAAAATTAACTTTTGAGTCTTTCATGAAAGTTGTAGATCATAAAATTACATTTTAATAGACACCTGACCTGAATTACCTTAATTGGACAAATAGAACAAAGAAAATAAAAAATAAAGCGTTAAATCGAGTAAGAAAATAAGAAAATAGTTGTTAATGGAGATCTTGAAACATAAAAATTCTGTTTTAATCCCTCCATAAAACCCGTAGATCAAATTAACTTTTGGGTTCTTCATGAAAGTCGTAGACCCGTAACCTTTTAACCGACACTTGAATAACTTCAATTGGACATGTGGATCAAAAGTTATATGGTATTAAATAGACCAACAATCAAAACAACCAAATTTAGGAAGCATTTTTTTTTGAATTGAAACATAAAAAATTACTTTTGAGTCCTGAAAGTTGTAAATCATGAAATTACCTTTTAATATACACATGAATCAACTTAATCGGACAAATATAACAAAGAATAAAAAAATAAAGCTTAAACGTCAGATTAGATAGAATTTGTAAAGGACTAAGTAGTATAAAGTAGAAAAGTATGAGGGTCATTTGATAAATAATCCAAATAAGAAAATGTTTGTTAATGGAGATCTTGAAACATAAAAATTTCCTTTTGAACCCTCCTGAAACTCGTAGATCAAATTAACTTTCGGGTTCTTCATGAAAGTTTGTAGACCAGTAACCTTTTAACCGACACTTGAATAACTTCAATTGGACATGTGGATCGAAAGGTATATGGTATTAAATAGACCAACAATCGAAACAACCAAATTTAGGAAGCATTTTTTTGAATTGAAACATAATAAATTACTTTTGAGTCATTCCTGAAAGTTGTAAATAATGAAATTACCTTTTAATAGACACATGAATCAACTTAATCGAACAAATATAACAAAGAATAAAAAAATAAAGCTTAAACGTCAGATTGGATAGAATTTGTAAAGGACTGAGTAGTATAAAATGGAAAAGTATGAGGGTCATTTGATAAATAATCCAAATAAGAAAATGTTTATTAATGGAGATCTTGAAACATAAAAATTCCCTTTTAACCCTTACGAAACTCATAGATCAAATTTAGCTTTCGGGTCCTTCATGAAAGTCTTAAATCATGCAATAACCTTTTAACCTACACTTCAATAACTTCAATCGGACATATGGACAAAAAATTATACGATATTAAATTAACCGGCAATCAAAACCACAAAATTTCGAAACCATTTTTTAGAATCAACACATTAAAATTGGTTTTTGAGTTCTTAATGAAAATTATAGATCATGAAATTACCTTTTAATAGACAATTGAATCACCTTAATCGGGCAGATAGAAAAAAAATACAAAAATAAAAGTCAATGCATTAAATCGTCCAACCTATAATTGTAAAGGACTAAATAACATAAAGTATAAAAATATGAGGACCATTAGATAAATAATCCAATAAAAGTAACTTTTTCACAAATTTCCCAAAATAACTTTTGGGGTTTGCTATTCACCGCCCCCCCTTTTGCTAAATAACCCCCCCCCCCTTTATAATTTTTGATACTTTTTCCCTTTGCTCCATTTTGTAACATTTCAAATCCTTTGAAATCTCCAAGCTAATTACTAACGTGAAACAAGCCGAGAACTCCGGAAATGGACAATAACGTGGGATTGAGATAACCCTAAATACCGCCTAATAAAACTAATTAAAACTAATAAACTATTAAACAATCAAAATTTAAATTAATTAACAGTAGTTAATCATAAATTAACTAATTAAAACTAATAAATTAAGTAATTAAATGCTAATTAATTAAAAATTAAATTTTTTTTAAAGAAAATTGGCTTTGCCGCCCATTTTGGGCGGCATGCCATGGCCTTGCCGCCCATTTTGGGTGGCTTGCCCATGGCCTTGCCGCCCATTTTGGGCGGCTTGCCCATGGCCTTGCCACCTAGTTTGGGGGGCAAGCCGCCCAGGCTGGGCGGCACAGTCCTAAAAACAAAAAAAAACCCAAAAATTTAAATTTTTTTCTCTAGATCTGGATTTCCATAATGTAAAACTTACAAATTTGATTTTTAGGATTTGAAGAAGTTGTTAGAAAGTTTAAAATATGATCAAAGGACAAAAGTGTAAAAAGGGGAGCGATATTTAGCAAAAGGGGGGCGGTGTTTAGCAATCCAGATAACTTTTTCACAAAGTTCCCAAAATAACTTTTAATTACGCGTTAAAAGTAACTTTTTCACAAAGTTCCCAAAATACCCACAATTATCAATTCAAATAACGAAAAAATTGAGCATGAAAGTATCAAAATACCCCTCTCCATTTATTCTTCAAGTCATGAGAAGAGTTGGTTGGATTGATTTTTTGATACTTTCAAAAAATTGTTTTCTATGGAAAGTAATAGCGTGGAAAGAATTTCCCAATTAAAACATGTGAAAATTTAAATGATGAAAACACTTTTTATGACTTGGTTAAATTAAAAAAAAAAAAGTGGGAAAGTAAGTTAAGAGGCAATTTCGAAGTTTTCTATGAAAATAAAATGGTGCAAGTTTAAGGTATAGTACAAGAGTGATGAACCTATAGAATTCTCAAATGCGTGGTAACTTTCACGGATTCGAGTCTATAGGATTATTACTCGTAGTGTATAAAATTTTACCAAGTTTCGATTGAACTAAATTGAAATGGGTGTAGTCTCCGGTACACCCCTTAAATTCTGACCCTTGAATGAAATTATTTCCATCTCAACCGTTGGATATGTCAACTCAACCCGTTAAATCGGTTTTAAAAACTGATGACATGTATTTGTACGTGGTAGGCCTCATTATAGACTTCTACACGTTTTTTATAACAACCATTGATATTACATTTTTTACTTGATTTTGTTTTTCCTTAATATTTTTTTTACCATGCTCTTTTTTCTTTTTCTCTTAACCTTTACCTTCCTAAGATGTTAACATCCATATCTCATCCTGCCGAACTGGAATCGTCGCACCACCAGCCGGATCTGTCGCTGGGCCACCGGACCGACGAGAGAAACCGCCTCCTATCAGTCCCTAAGATTGTGTTAAAGTCAAAGACATTTAGAGTAACTTGCTGATTCTAGTTGGGATGGAGGCAAATAATTGTTTCTCATCTGACTTGACGAGCTGGTTGAAAAAAAATTGCACCAATGAGTTTTATAATGTTCCTTCATTGAATATTCCATAGAATTGTTTAGTTCCTTTTGCTAACTGGAATATTTGGTAAGATCGCAACCAGTATGTATTTTATGAACCCCATATTTTGATCCATATTTTGGTCCAAATAAATTTAATAAACTCATAGTGTCATCTAATCATTGAATAAAATGCAAAATTCATTATCCTCAAAGTGATATCCTTTGTACCCAAATTTGTTAGCATCATCCCCAAATCATTATATGATCCATCCCCAATCATTTCAGTAGTTGACATTTTTTTATATACACAAAAATCACTTTATATGTGTTTTAATCCATGTTTTGATCCAAATTAATTTAATAAACCACGTCACTATAAATTTGGTGTTATCTAATAATTGAATAAAATGCAAAATTCAGTATCCCCAAAATGATATAGCTTATCATCTAAATTTAAATATATTGCCCTAAATGGAACTAGAATATGGTTAGGAGGTGAAGGTGTAAGTAATTTCAGGTGGACTCATAATTGGCCTGAGCTCTTGTCATGTTTTGGACTTATAGTTGGCCCAACCCATTTCATTTTAATCATAATGCTTGCTGCCATTTCCTTGCATCTACTTATATTTTCACGTTGTCTTCTTCTCACTCTAGAGTTGCCATAGTTTAGCTCTCTAAGCTCTCTCTATCTTCAAATTCACCCCTAGTTCTTCACGGAATCCAACATGCAATATGAGATTCATGAAGTAAATAACCTCTAGTTAAAGTTGCCCTAGGTAAATTGCAAGGGAAAAGGTTGTGCAAGGAGAGATTTCAAGGAAAAGAAATTTGGGTGTTGAAAACAGATGAGTGTAAGTGAATTTCCTTACCCTTGATCTCTAGTTTCTCATTAGTACTAGTGATTTTTAAGCAAACATGTCATTTTAATGTTGGCTAGGGAAATTTACGTTGGACGGGCTGCTGCTAGTTGATAATTATGGTTTATGGTTTAGTAGACTTTCAAAGGAGTTATTGGATAATTATGGCTATTGTTGGAAATCTATGATGAGGAGCTAAGCTAAATTAGATCAAAAACTTGGTTAGAATGTTTTGAGTAATGTTTGAGTTTTACTTGAGGATAATTTATGTTTGCAGTAAAGATAAGTAATTATCAAAATCTGGAAATTTGGTTAAAGAGAGGAATTGATATGGTTTGGAGATTTAATGGTTAAAAGGTTAAGTAGAAATTATGTTTTGAGGCTTCCAATTCATAGGTTCTGTTTTTGAGGTTTCTAATGGGTCAAAACTCAAACGGTCTCCGAAAATTCTAGATTTTTACAAGCAAGTAGAAAAGTGAATTTTGAACAGATTTGTGAAATAAGATTTTTACCCATTTCACTTAGAAAGTAAGGAATAAAAATCTCCAGCTCCACTTTTTGTACCCCACTTGTGTTCCATCCACCAAAAAATGACACGCTACGGGATCGTTTGGCATTATTTTCGTTTTTCTGTTTTTTGTTTTTGTTTCGTTTTCGTTTTGTTTTTATTGCGTTGGCAATTTTTGAAAACAAAAACATGTTTGGATATATAATTTGGTTGTATGTTTTTAAATAAAAAAAAGTTTTTAAAAAATGGTTAAAAAACATGTGAGTTAGTGTTCATCATTGTATTTCTGTGTTTTAGAAAAACATGAAAACACAAAATTTTTACTTCCACTTCTTTCCAAAACACTGCTTCTGTTTCCAAAATTTTTGAAAACAGAACATGTTTTCACTGTTTTGTTTCCAAAAACAGAAAATTGGCAACAGAAAACAGGAAACAGAAACGATGCCAAACGAGCTCTTTTTCAGTTTTTAATGTTGTTTCCTGTTTATCTAGGTAAATTAAATAATATTATTTTCATTCTAAAATCTTATAGGGAATATATTAATATTCAGGACTAACCCTTTTATATAATTTTTTATTCATAATTTGGGGTTAAATCTGGTGTTTGATTTTGAGTGTGTTTTTTAGATATATTTTCTTCAATTAATGTTATTTGTTAAAACTTGAAAAGAAACAAGGCATAATACAGGGGACACGTGGCCTAATTTAGCGAATGGGGCATAGAGTAGGGCACAAAAATCGGGCAGGTAATTTCTATCCCAAGTAACAAAATTCTGAAGTTTCTGTAGCATGACTTGGTGCGATTTCTGCAGTTTTGATTACAAATCAAAATTTTTGTTCGTTAAGGAGAGAATTTGAGAATGAGTTTTTTGAATCAATTATAGTAGAATAAATTATCTTTCATATAGCTTTAGAATCACTTGATTTGGTTGGATATCAAATAAGTTTTGGCATTTTTCCTGAGCATCGCAAATCTGTAAATGACATAACATTGTTGTACTAGTTCATTGAAGTAGCAATTTTCGAGAGGCATAAATCTACCTTAGTAAATCCAAATTAAGTCATTCATGTGACCAAATTATAGGAGTTTCATTCTTCTACAACTTTTTAGAAGAAACAGAGTTTAGATATTAAGTTTAAGATAATGAAAAATTATTTTTTTGCAACTGCGAAGATTATCCCTAAAAAGAACATAACAATTTTAGTTTATTTAAAAACAACTTAAAATCCGAATATGTTAGGGGTGAAATTTGAGGATGATTCTTTGGAATAAATTTTAGTCTAATGAATATCTTTGAAATGAATGTGGTTTCGTTTGATTTTATAGAGAATCCAGCAAGATGTGACTGTCAGTGGCAGAGCCACTTGAGGGCAGGGGGCCGTGGCCCTCCCAAGATTTTAAAACTCCTTCAATATATATGACATGCGGCATGTGTATTCATATGGCCCCTCCAAAAAATAAAATAAGACTTCACTAATATATCAGCTTAGTAAAAATTTAATTTTGATTTTCTTAGAATTTGTTTAGTGAATCAGTAGATCACCGTATGATCTCAAAATGGTGGTCAACTAACCCACTGGGGCCTTAAGTGTATTTTCAGTTCGGTACCATTAGTCCACGTGACCAGTGAAAAAGGACAGTGGACCGGAGCTTTTGGCTGGAGCAAAATGCTCCAGCAAAAAAATTTTCCGCTCATAGCCTTTTTTTTTTTATCTCTCTCTTTTTTTTTTTTCCTCCCTCTTTCTTTCTTTTCACTTTTTGTCTTTTTCTAGTTCTTTTTTTTGACCGTTTGTCCTTTTCTACTTCTAACCCTTCTTTTTTTCTTATTTTCTCTCTTTCTTTCTTTTAACTTTTTCTACTTTTATTTTATATATTATTTATACCAATGGATTTTTATTTTATTTAGTTTCTTTTTTTTACTAGCGTTTTATTTTTTTTAGTAATACATTTAAATTAATTTCATTTATTGATTATAAATAATAATAAATTTCATGTAATTATAAATAAATAAATAGTATTATAATAAATTATAAGTTTAATATTATTAATAATAATTATATATCTATATACTAATTGAATAAATATTATATAAATAAAATAAATTAAATGATACAATACCTTTAAATAATAATACCCTTAAAGGTCATTTTACATTTTAATCTCACCCCACCGCTATTCTCACTTAACACCTCCGTTTCAATCGCTCATTTGCACCGTACCTAATTTGATCTGTACAGTGTTTCAACTCACAATTTCAGTTCAAACGGAGCCAATCGCACCACCTTACTAAACGCAGCCTTAAAGTTAAAAGGAGTCAATAGTTAAAAATAATTTATTTATACTGTATAGGGATACCATTTTATAATTTATACCAATTTGTTTTATATTAATGGTCTCATTTCTTCCCTTTATCTCAAATTTGAAAAAAAGGTTATATTTAGACAAATGTTACGAATCTTAATGTGCATGTGCATATCTATTATAGAGAGTGAAAACTTTAGTTACTTTTACTGGGAAATTTAGTTACTTTTGTGACTTATATTTATGTTTTAATGTATATTATAGTATTAATAATTAAGAAATTAACTTAGTTCAAGAGGGTTACTCCGCGCTAGCGCTGCGGAGTCTTTTCATTACAACCATTTTGTTATAGTCATTACGGATATTAGGTGGGGGCACCGAGGACAAGTGTATTTTTAGGTTTTCTTAGGTTTGAAAAAGTAATTTATAAATACTAAATTTAACCCTTTGAATATTGAAATATTGATAGACTATTGAGCATTAAAAAAACTTACTGGACTTGATATTCTTCAATTGAGTAAACACTTTCGCTTTTTTTTTAAAAAAAAAGCAAACACTTTCAACTCTTTAAATCTTTTGGAAAAAAAAAAACTCTCTAAATCTAAAGATCAAAAGAGACACTACGCATCAAAAAGCCTTTCAGTCTATGCATCACATTAAAAACATTTTTTTTTTGTAAAATCACATTAGAAACCTTTACTAATAGTAGTTAATTGTCTTGAACCAAACAATCCTACAGTGCATATATTTGTAATATGACAAAACTATAGAAAATAATAATGTTACCATTATGCATTTCTCAGGAAGTCGTAAAAATTTGAAACTAATTCATGGTATCATGAATTCAATTAGTAATTATTAATATGAGTTACAAATATGATATAACTATTGGAAAAAGTAGATCTCTCAAGAAATTACATTGGAATTTAGGGTACAAATGAAATAGTGCAACTATATAAAATTAACAATACAATGCTAGAGTGAAAAAATTATCAGTCAATGATTCAAAAACTTTTGTAAAACTGGGCAACTGAAATGAAACGTTAAAATTTAAATTCCAAATAAGCAAGTGAAAAAAAATGGGAAACTAAATAGCATCAAAAGGAATTCATCAAGTGTGAATCCCTAAATTCATTTAAAACCCACTAACAAAGAGCATAATCCAGGGGGCATGAACCAAATATATATCAGATTACTTTAATGGTCCAAAAGAAACAAAAATCATCAAGTGCGAATTGAGGGCGATGAAGTAAAAAACCATGAGATTAAATGACAAAAACGGGGCGATTAGCTCTTCCCTGGTTGAAAGTTGAAAGGGGTAGTTAGTTTTTTCCAGAGTGTATAAAATTAATATGTAGTATATATTGTTTCATTATGATAGATATATATCTTGTCTTTGAATTTTAAATATTTTTGTTATATATATATATATATATAAGGACGGAGCCAAAAATTTTATTTTGGGGGAGCGAACATTCTATACTATATTAAAGTGAAATTTGATTTTGATATACAATGGACATTTATATAAATACAATACGATATTTTTATATCCTATAAAAGTAATTTAGAGGTATTTCTATATCAAAATCGAAATTTTTCAATAAATTTCATAAGTTTTCATCTTAGATGAGATGATTAAAAGCTAGAATTAATTTACTCGAATGAAAAATCAAGTTCAAGACTTTTCCTTTCACTTCCTCTTATGTGGGGAAAAAAACCTTCTTAAAATTTTTTATATATAAATAATTAAAGTTTACTATGGAAAAAAGTTCATACATTAAAATAAGGTTGCACGAAATTACATACAGTTTAAACGTGATAATATAAACTTAAGGGACATATACCTACTAATTAAGGCAAAGACTTAGGTGTCACCATGCTTCTAGTTAAACTCTTAATAAATGTAGTTAGACTAATTTTTTTTGGCCAGAAGTTAGACTAATTGATTAATTTGAATTACTCATAAACATTAACTTATTCTATATATAGTTAAATTGATAAATAATTTAATATTACTACAAATAATTAATGGTCATTTAAGTATAAATTAATCAAAATAATATAATTTGTTTCATAAAAAAACACCTATATATTTCTTAAGGGGGCGAAATTGAAGTTCGATTGAGTTGCATGATGAAAAGAACACATGTATATATAAACTCCCGGAGAACTTTGGGAGGGCGGTTGCCACCCCCCGCCCCCTAGTTCCGTCCCTGTATATATATATCAAAATGAAAACTATATAAGATATTCTTGAAACTTAAAAGGAGTAATTAAGTTAAGATATATAGTTGAAATTACTTTTTTAATATACTTAGTCCAACATTTTATTAATTAAAATCAATTTTCATGTTGATCATGAGAGATGTTTAGACTAGAGTCAAAATAATTGTTTTTTTTTCCCTTTTTACAAGAAAGGATAGTGATACTTGTGAAAGTAATCCTCATAAATTTGAAGATGCTGGTATTGAGATTAATATTTGTAAATTTCAATGCTTAAATATATATGAAATGCATATCAAAGTTTTTTCATATTTTCGTAAAATAATATTACACATAAGATAAAACCATGATAAAATATTTTTTAATATGGCATATTTAATTTCTGTTTTGGCCCCAACACTAAATTCTTGGCTCCGCCACTAGTGACTGCTTTTGTATATGTCGCCACATTAAATCTATGTTCTAAGATAGAATTTGTCTTGAACTTTAAAATTCATATTTTTGTTCTAATTATCTCATACTACCAAGTGAGTAGGATACAAATCAAAAGGGACATAAGTACGTCGATACGACCACAAGAAAATTAACGAGAGTATACGAACCTCCCGAACTATGAGTGCTTTGTAGCTAGGTTCATTTCATTAAGAAAAATGTTTTGAAAGTTCCTATGAATATTGTTTTTATGAATATTGTTTTTATGAACATGGTTTTTATAATGCTATCCTAAATAGTTTTAAGTGCATGCTGAATTCTCGTTGGCATGTTCCATGGTTCGATTCGTTTTTGATAATTGATACTTGCTAATGTTGTTGATTTGATATGGTTATTGGAAATGGCATAAGTTAACTGTTTTATTTGCGAGCCTAAATCTTCGATAAATGATTATGTTTGCCATATGCTTATGAGGATATATTGTTCGTGTTAAGAGGTTATGTCTGGGCAAGTGGTTTGTGATTGTCAGGGGCGGATCCTTGTTGTAGTTTGGGGGCCTTGGCCCCCTAAAATTAGAAAAGTTGCTTTATCACCCCTCTATATTTCTATAAATTTCTATATAGATACATTGAAATTCTTCAATTGACCCCCCCTAAAATAATTTTATTCGAATTGGCCCCCCCAATCCACTTGTCAAGATCCGCCCCTGGTGATTGTTACTACAGTAACTCTTTGTTGTTGAGGTGGTCCACAGGCCCCCTATTGAGGGGTATAGGTGATCATCGACCTTAGGTGGCAGGCACGAAGAAAAACCACTAGGGGGATGTGGGACTCATTACGGGTGTGACATAGCGAAATCCACTGTCAATGTTAGGGGAACGAGCAAGAAAAATGAATTTATGATGTTTTCTCATGTTACCTGTATTTATAAGTATAGTTTGAAATGACAAAAATGCCCCTGAGAACCTTGGTTGGTAGATACAACTGCAGGACTTGGTTTTCGGCTGTTCATTTGATTGATTTGTTTTCGACTGAAAGTTTGGCTCAGCATATTTTGGTATATACATGTATTTTTATGCGGTAAAGAAATTTATGATTTTTACTTGGAGTTCTAAATCAACATGCCATAATTGATTTGATAGAAATAATTGTTTATTCCACGTACGTACTCATGTATTTGGTTAACGACCGCGGTTTTATTTAAATTGGGACTATGGTTTTGAATGAATGTTTTATTGTTGTTTTTTTATATATGTTGTTGCGTACCGAATATGAGTTTTAATGCATATGCATATATTTTTGAAATGCCTTGAATGTGTGATCTTGTATTGAATTGAATAAACAAAGGTGATAACTTTAGATTTGTTTTGTGGTCGAGTCAAAATTAACCATATTTTTATGATAATTTGCCTATACTTTTTGGTATTTTTATTTGTTATTTACCCTATTTTACAAGTATTTGTGTTTTTAGATCTTGAAGAGAAGAAAAGTGGAAACTTATTGTTTTTCACTATTTTTGGAGCTAAATTGATGACTTTTTACACAAATATGGACTTAGCAATTTTTAGTGAAGATTTGGAGATTCGAAGTTCGTGATTGAAGATTAATTAAAGATAATTTCAAGTCATGAAGAACATTGAAGAAAGATTTCAGGAAGAAATAACTAAGGATCGAGTTTAAATCACGAAGGAATAAAGACATGCTTTGAAGAAGTCTTGAACACATGGAATTATGAATATTTTGCATGGGATAATAGTCAACCCAGCTGAGCCCACAATTGGAGTCAAAGCCCAAATTTGTGCTGCACAAGCCCAGGAAATACCCAAGTCCCGCAATACTAGTCCTAATTGGATTAGGATTCTGCACAGTCTCGGTAAATATGTCATAACTTTTGATCCAGACCTCCAAAAAATACGTGTGAGTAGGCGTTGGAAACAGGACTCTGAGCTCTACAACTTTACTTTGAAGCCCGAATCACTGTCGAAGTTGCTGTACGATTCCAGAAATTTCTCGAGATCTAAACAGGACTCCGAGAAATAGGACTGTGGAAGTTGTTGCACGATTCTAGAAATTTCCTGAAGTCTGAATTTTATTCTAGGAAGACTTTAGCCAACTTGAAGACCAAGTTAGAGTCTAAAACCGACTTTGGAGCTGCCTAGGTATCGAAACGTTCGGGTCCGGGGAACCCTGCCGAAACGACTTTGGAAAGGAAAAGAGTCGCCACTAATCTTTTTTGCCTAGGTGTGATTAGCCACCTACAATTGTTAGACCTAATGGACCATGCTTGACGATGGACACACTAAGTCTAATACTGTGGTCTGCGAACCAAAACCCGAGTCCGGGAGTCGATTACGTGTGGGGAAGGATTAGCACCCCCACAACGCCCGTCAAACGACGGTACCTCTAGTCTAACCTAAATCTAACGGGTTTAGTATTTAACGGTTGCTTTTAATTATTATAAAAGGGTTATAAAAGAAAATGAAATCACTTTTTAAAACCCATGTCGAGAATTCGAAGAATATGATCGAACGATCGTCGATCAATTTTGTGTTCGATTCTCTTTCACTGTCTGTTCTCTTGTTGATCTTTTCTCTTCGAAAAAGAAAATTTGAAAATGCTGTGATAAAAACTTTTATTATCTTTTTTTGTTTTTCTCAAAACTTGATCAATTTTATTAATTTCCAAAAGTCTTCTCTTGGATTTTTAAAACATTTATTTCCAAAAGTCTTCTTTTGGTTTTGCTAAAAAACATTTATTTTCCAAAAGTCTTCTCTTGGAATTGCTTAAATAGAAAACGTTCTTTGTGAAAACACTTACCTCAAAACTCTTTGATTACCAATTTTTAATTTTCGAAAATTGAATAAGAGAACATGGTTTTGAAAATGCTTTTGAAAAGATATTTTTGTATTTTCTTAATTGTATTGAGTCCTAGAAAGAAAAGAATGAATGAATGCAGATGATGCATGAATTGATAGATTTTAATTGATCAGTAAACAGTGGTATACTTGAAATTAACCCGAGACCTTTCCCACACATTATGAGGGTATCTTGGGGATAATCCAATCTTGGAGCGGGGACCAAGAATTCGTACCCGAGTACACTTACTTGGGACCCACCCGTCATCGTAAAAGACAACTGTTTACTGATTCACAATTAACTAACTCACATGAATGACAATTAAGATGCATGGAGGATCGATTTTAATTACATACATTAACACCAGTCTACCCGAAATCAATTCCATAGACCATTCCCATGCATTATGGGGGTATTTATGGAAACGACCGGTCTAGAAAGGGTTCCCGGAAATTCGTACCCGAGTACATTTATCTGAAAACCCCTTCATCTCGGCAAAAGACGGATGCTAATGCACTAAGAATATAGCAAGGTGATATATAACATGTATGATATGAATGCATATGATTCTACTTTACTGCTACACTTATCTACTAAATTACTAAATTATTACATATCCCAAATGAAAATAAATAAATTGAAAGCTAAGGGCTAACCGGACAATTCTGGGGACCTCTGCACACTAAGAAAACAATTAGCAACACTCAGGGGCATAGAACACAAGTTATATATATAAGCACTAAATGCATCAATTAACAAAACAGACACAAAATCAAGGACTAAATTGATTGAATCAAACATGAAGAACCTGAATTAATATTACACTAACTCAAACCAAAAGGAAATCAAATTCTTAACCAAAACCTTAATTTTTAAGTAAATATTAATTCAAATCAATTCATTAATCCCTTTCCTAAGTTATTTCTCAATTTAAAAAATCAAGCTTTTATCTCAAAGTTGAGGTTTTCAAATTAAAATTAGCCCAAAAATACTTAAATTTCCAAGCTAATTTTAATCCAAAAATTCAAACTTTGAATTAAAGTTTTGATTTTTCCAATTAAAATAGACTCTAGATGGGATCAAAGAATCATTTTGAATTAATATGAACCTTAAAAAAAAACTCAAACCATTTACTTAACAAATTATTCGAGATTTCGACTTGGAAATTAAAAAGTTAGGAGTTTTACTTAGATCTAACATGGAAAAATTTATTCAAAACTAAAATAACTTTAAATCTAGCATCTTTATCACCAAAAATAAACAAGCATGCCTCAGATTGAAACAACTAAACATAAACAAGCCTCAAATTGAAACAATTCGTCATACTCAATCCCAAATAGCAGCAAATTGAATCAAAATGGATTAAATTGAAGGAATTGAAAGAAGACTTACAGAAAACGGTGTCGTTTCTTCCCCAAGTCGCCTTCTTTTTGTCTGCTTTCTTCTTCTTCCTCTCCCTTCATTAGTTGGAACCAAACCCTAGTCTACCCTTAACCAACGTCATCGCTCTTTAGCCTTCCATCACTGCTTCTCCCTTTCTTCCCAGTCTCACCACCGTCAAGTCTTCCTCCACCGACGACTCCATCTCCATCCTTACCCTTTCAGCTAATCTTCTTCTCGTCTATTTTCTCATCCTTCTTCCCTGCCAACCTTCTTCTCCTCCAAACAGCACCGTCGTCACCTTCAAAAGCTCAGACCTCCGCCTTGCTGTTTCCGATGAACCCGAGCCCAGAAACTCATCTCCGACAAAACCTTTCCATTCCCTTTTCCCTTTCTTTTGCCTTATTCGTTTTCTTCACTAATTCGCAATAACAGAATACCGAAACCGATCTTAACCCGAAGCTTCAAATTCAATTTCCCGGCGGCTCCGACTTATATCAACCACCTCGCTCTCCTCTCTGAAACCCCATGCTAGTTGAACCCAAGAAACCTCAAAGATTAAGATCCCCAATTTCAAGCTTCGAAACCCTAATCCTTAGCTTTCCAATTTTGGCGAGAAGAGCTCGAGAAAGAGAGTCTGTAGAGATAAAGTCTGTGTATTTATGTGTATGTGTTCAGAGAATGAAGAAAGAGAGCGATGGAGAGAAGGTTCAGAGGCTTCGTTTGCTAGAGAGAGAGGTGAGAGAGTGATTCTATTCAGAGAGAGTAGTGTGAAGGATTCGATGAATTTTGATGTGTGTCCCCCCAAGAGAGAAGCTGTCAATTTTTGATAAGAGAGAACCTAGCTGAATCCATTCCATCCCTGTTAAAGAGATAAAAATCCCCAACTACTCTCAGCCACCTGGAATTTCTATTTTTTTTCTTTTTTCTTTTTTTTTCTTTAACCGATTCATCTCTCCTTTGCAGGTTTTTGGTTGCCGAGAATTTGGGGAATCCAGGTGGGAATGGTGAAGTGGCAATGATGAGCTGGCAAGAGAATCATTTTCTCTTTCAAGGTAAATTCCCTCTCGTGTTAACTGGTAACTGCTTTGAAATTGGATCTACTTTATTTCCTGTGTGCTTGTTTGTCATGAGAAACTTCTGTATAGGATTGAGTTTGGTTGAGTGCTGGCCCATTTCGACTTTGAATCGCCCTACTTTAATTCCTTGGTGAATCGCCCTGTTTTACTAATTGGGCCTTAATTTCTCGTGTTGGATTCCTTTCATTGTTCTTATTGGAATGCCTTATCTTTGTTGTTTCTGTCTTGTCCTTCCAGTCGAACTTGGTGTCTATATTCGTTGTCCCTGCCTTTGTTGTTCATGAAGAATGGTGCACATGTGAGCTGCAATTTTAATGCTAATTGTCCCCAAAATTTGCTCTGTTGATTGCCCATGTGGCTTGCCTATGGTGCTTTGTTGTGTTGCTGCTTTTCATTTTCAATTCACTGTATTGAGTCTCAATCTTCAGCTTGTTGCTCTGTTTGTCTTCATTATTGCCTTGTCTTGTGCAATGAATCCAGTTTTCCTCTTAATCCTTCTGTTATGTCATGAAATATGCTATGAAATGCAAAAGTGCACAAAAAATGCAAATCTAACTCATGCAATGCCTAACTAATTGCTAAATTGAGGGTTAATTAATCAATGAACTAATTTGAGCTAAGCTACATGATTAAAATGCAACAATACTAAATTACTAAATGAAACTAAGTCATGATAATATGTATAAAATGCCAAAGGTGCATATTAAGATTTTTTGGGTTTTTCAAATGCAATCCAGATGACTAAAAATGATTTAGCTAATCTAAATTAAAAGTAGACTTAGAATGACCAAAATGCCCCTGAATAAAAAAATGACTAAAATGCCACTGAATGTGATAATGAAGAAAATGCCCTTAGGTGACCCTAATGTCAAATAAGAAATTAATTGATTTAAATTGAAGGATATAGGACGAAAACGGGTGTCTACATCCTAAGTCTATTAGGAGTCTAATTATTCCACTATATATACCCATCTTATGTTAACCCTAGAGAACACAACACACAATTCTCTTTTCATCTTTTTCTTAGAAAATATTCTAGTTTTAGTTTTTCTCTAGTTTTAGGAGGGTGTGTCGACCCTAGTTGAAGGCTAAGGAGATTTTGGCCCTTCAAGTCTGTAAGTTTTCTTATGATTCTCATGGATTTTTCCAAATCGATGAGTAGCTAAATTTTTAATACTTCTTATCCTTTGGTGATATTAATCAATTAATTATGGTGAGATTTGTGTGTTTATAATTTGATATTTGTTCGTGGTTGATAGTTTGTTAATCTCTGTATGATTTTATGATCTTGATAATTGTTGATTTAGAAAGCCACTAATGATATAATTAGATAGATCTATAGTTAAATAAAGATTAGAAGGATCAATTCAAGTTTGATTGTGAGGTAACAAATTGGGCACCAGGATCAATGAGTTCAATGGGATTAATAAACCTTATTCACATAAGTTTGGTTATACTTGCTATGCATGTGTGAATAATTGTTTTTAATGCTTTATTCTTATCAAATTTTAGCTAGATCAAGGTAATTAATTGTTAAGAATAAAAGGGATAATTTAAGCTGGATCAAGGTAATTTTATCTAATATACGTGTTAGGGATTTATCTCTAGACCAATTATTTAATTGAGAATAAAATATTAAATTTATCTTTTAAATCAAGGATCTATAGTTAATTTGATTGATTTCTACCACTGGAGAATTATGCTTTCTTATTATTGTTTTCTTTATTAAGTGTCATAGTTTAGATTTAATTTAGTTTGCTTTATTTTTTAGTTTAAGTGCTTTTCTTTATAATTGCTACTTTTATTCCCCTGTTTGAATGATTCTTAGTGTAGATTTATCTTTGGATAAGTCTATTCCCCTTCTCTGTGGGATTCGACCCCTGCATGCCCTATCTACTCAGTTAAGAAGTTGTTGGGATTATTTTGTGATTTACTAACGACCGATAACAATTTTGGCGCCGTTGCCGGGGAATGAAGGAAAAGATTGAAGATTTAATCATCCCTAAGAGTTTTCTCTAATTTTTGTTTTCTGTTTTTATTTTTGTTTAACAACTTTTACTACTAATTTTTCTTTTTAGTTTTGTTTGATTTTTCTAGGAAGTTGCATGCCAAACACAAGAAGTGGTGGCATAGAAGATTTCGAATTTGATCCTGAGCCAGAAAGAACAACCTTTTTCACTAAGGAAGGAGAAATCAAGTCAACAACAAGGAGAGGAGTCATCCCCTTCGAGTTCTCAGCCTAATTCTCCTAAATCAACCGCTTCTTCAACATCATCACAAGACATGGCAAACGACAACGAGCCTAGAACTTTGAGAGAGCTTGCTGCACCAAACGTTACTGCACAACGTTTAGTAATCCGATACCAAGATATGACTGGAACCTTTGAGATAAAATCTAGATTTATTTAGATTTTACCCAAATTTCATGGTCTGTCTGGAGAAGATCCTTACCGACATCTTATTGATTTCCAGATTGCCTATGCATCCACAAGTTTTCAAGGTATTCCTGAACACTAATTCAAGCTAAGAACTTTTCTGTTCACTCTTGTGGACCGTGCAAAAGATTGGTTGTACCTCTTACCTACTGGTTCAATCACCTCTTGGACGAGCATTAAGAATATGTTCTTGGAAAAGTATTTTCCTGCTCATAAAGTATCAAGTATAAGGAAGGAGATTTGCGGAATTAAGCAATGCCACGGAGAAACAATGCGTGAGTATTGGGAACATTTCAAGACACTGTGTGCGATCTGCCCCAATCACCAAATCACTGAACAGTTGCCGGTCCAATACTTCTACGAAGGATTACTACCGTTTGACATATCTTCCATAGATTCTACAAGTGGAGGAGCTTTTATAAAGAAGACTCCCATTGATGCTTGGACTTTAGTGGAAAATATGGCTACAAACACTCAACAGTTTGGATCTCGAGATGACTATGCATCAAGAGAAGGCAATACAAGAAAAATCAATGAAGTCTCTACCCATTCCACCTCACTGGAGCAACAACTTCAAGAAACGAATCAGTAAATCGCTATGCTCACTGATTTGTTCAATTCGAATTTTTCTAGTGTGCCTAAGGTTTTTGGTATTTGTTCACAAGGACACTACACTGATAAGTGCCTTACTTTGGAAGACAACACGCAAGGAGTCAATGCTGTGGGAATGCAAAGAGCATATCAAAGGAAGCCTGAACCATACTCGAATTCTGACAATCCTGGATGGAGAGTCGAGCAACAAAATCAACAATATGGGAACCAAGGTAACTTTCAAGGAAGGCCAATGAATTTTCAAAGGCCTAATTTCCAACAATCTTCACAAGTTTCCATTAAGATGCAACAAATAAGGGAAGCTATGGAGATGATGAGAAAACAAATTAGTCAATTGGCTAATGACATGAGTGATCTCAAGACACAAGGTCAACAGACCCATCACAACCAAAGGTACCTCATAGGGAGAATGTAAGTGCATTTACTTTGATAAGTGGAAAAGAGTTGGAAGAGCCCTATCCAACCATACCGCACAAGATGAAGAAGAGCCGAGTTACACCAAAGAAGAAGAATTGCAAGTTCCTGACAAAGAAATCAAGATTGAAGATGAACCCATTCTTATTGAAGCGGTTAAGGATGGAGAAAAAGACAAGGGGACCGCCACTGTCAAGCCGAAGGATTCAAAGGTATATGCACCACCTTTTCCGTCAAGATTGAAGAAATCAAAGAAAGAAGATGATGATTAATATATTTGGGAGATATTTCGAAAAGTTGAGGTCAACACCCCACTTCTTGATGCCATTCAACAAATTCCAAATTATGCAAAGTTCCTTAAGCAACTTTGTACCAACAAGAAAAGGTTGCAAGGTAAGGTAAGTGCAGGAGCTAATGTTTCTACTGTGCTTTAAAAGAATTTACCCCCTAAGTGCAAGGATTCGGGTACGTTTTCTATTACTTGTTCTGTTGGAAGAAGTATCATTGAAAATACTATGCTTGATTTAGGTGCTTCTTTGAGCGTAATGCCTTATTCTTTTTATAAATCTTGAATCTTGGTCCTTTGAAAAATACTGACGATATTTTTTATTTAGGCTCTTAAATATCTTTTGATTTGGGCTTTGTTGGATTTTAGTCTAGAATTTATAAGGCCTAGTTTCATTAATTAAATTAGTATGAGCTTTAATTTCAATAAGTCATAAAATTGGAGAATTTAAAAAAAAACGGAAATAGATTAAGCATCTGCATTAACGTCTAATTTTTTATTAATTGTTGCAAAATATAAATTGTCACGAGGCTTTAAATTAAACTAATCCTGTTACGAGAAAGGAGGGCGGCTCATTCAACCGTGTCTGAGTTTGCTCGCCTTCTCCCGGAGGTTTGGGAATTTCCGGAGGTCGTTTACCATTTATTGTGAGGCGGTCAAAGGTGTTCCTCGTATAATTGAGGAGTAAATTAAAATCAAATTGGAATTTCATGCATTATTTGCATTCATGCATCTAAGTTTAGATTTAGTAATATTCAGATTAAATACTAATTGAAGTCCAAAAAGAAGAAGAAGAAGAATAAAATCTTTTTCGAAAATTAAAAAGAGTTTGTTCTTGCATTTGTGCTCTTTAATTTTTTCGAAAGACAAAAATCAATCAATAAAAAAGAGCCATTTTCAAAAAAAGTTTCAAAAAAAAGTAATTGAGTATTTCAAAATTAAAAAATAAAAAGGTTTTTTAAAGATAAAAATTCAGGAATAAAAAAGAAGTTCAATTTAAGTTTTCAAAGTGGGAAAATTCCCAACAAGTTTAAAAAGTATTCAATTTAGGTCTTTTCAAAGTGGGAAAGTTCCCCAACAAGTTTTCAAAGTGTTCAATTTAGATCTTTTCGAAGTGGGAAAGTTCCCATCAGGTTTTCAAAGTGTTCAATTTAGGTCTTCTCGAAGTGGGAAAGTTCCCGTCAACATTGGTTTTAGTTTTCAAATTGGGAAAGTTCCCATCAGATTTTAGTTTTTAACTTAGGGAAAGTTCCCGTTCAGTTTCCGTTCTTAAATGGGAAAGTTCCCATCAAATAACAGTTTTCAAGAAAATTGAGTCGTTTTAACGGTGAGTTTTAAAGAAAATCCTCTTATGAGGAGTCGAAAAAGAGAAAAAAATAGAAAATGAGAAAGTTCCCAACATTCCTATTTCAAAATGCAAAACCTATTTTTGCTTGTTTATCTGCTTAGTTGTAAAGATTATTAAAAGAGTTTAATGGCATGAAAATATTTAAAAATAAAAACAACCAATAATAGAAACCCAGAGTTAAGTCTTGACTAGTCAGTGCCGTCTTTTGACGGGCACTGTGGGGGTGCTAATCCTTCCCCACGCGTATCCGACTCCCGAACCCTTTAGATTCTGGTTAGTAGACTAATTAGGTTTAGTGAAACCCTAGCCAAGCATCGGGTAACATTAGGCCTAATAATTGGTTAGATGGCTAATCACACCTAGGCTAAAAAAAAGATTAGTGGCGACTCCCATAGGATTTCAGTAGTTTCCCCTTTAAGTCGTTGACGACAGGGTTCGGACCCCATACCCGCACGTTGCGACAGCTTGGCAACTCCATTGGGGAGTAGTTAGAGAGTTAAACTAAATGCTAGTTTAGCAATAACTAGGGTTTGCATACTTGGTTGTTTGCTTGCATTTATTCTTGTTATTTCGATGCCTATCTTTATGTTTTTTTCATGCTTTCATATTTTTGTATATATTTTGCCTAACCTTTCATGCCCTGTTTCTTTCCTTGGGGGGAGTTTAATAATTAGGGGTTGGGTCACTTGGTAAAGGTTTGTATGTTCCTTCACACGTACACTAAGTAACTTGCATTTTCTTTCTACATGAGCTTATACCGGAGTTCTATCCTTTTAGGATGAAGTAAAGTAACTAACCTTCGTGTGACAATCGTCTCCATGCGGGTTTTGCCAAATACTTCCACTCAGTCTGGACTTTACTAGCCTAGAGTGGGCGACAGTAAAGACAGTCTGGAACCTTTAGATCCAGTGTGAAGCCTCACCCAGCATGTAGATACCTAGAAAGATATCCAGCTTAATTAGAGCCAATCCCGTGAGGTTAAACCTTAGTACACAAAAGGAACATTTCTTACCATTGCTATCTCATTTTTGCAAAATTAGATCGTAGAGTGAGCAATTGCATTGCTCACAATAGGCGGACTGACCTGCTCCAAACGGACTTATAGTCTGAAAGTTTTTCAAAGGAAAATGTTTGGATCAATAAAGGGGCACGATTTCTCCTGAATTTTCAGTTATCTACTCATATTTATGTTCAGTCACTAACCAATCTTTCTTTGTTGTTTTTAAATTGGATGCATCTGTATAACTCTTTTGTTTTGCAGGTTGCATTGTGCATTCACAAGAATTTCATATCTTCACAAGCACAATCAATCGTGCATATTCATGCATTTGTTCATTGACACAATTTGTCATGTCATGCATTTTCTTTAAATGTTCATTATCACGCATCTCCATGCACTTTCTTTTATTATGATTATGCACTTGTATATATGTACTTGCATTTATCATGCAAGGAAAGTGGTTCTCCAAATTGAGGCTCTGAAGAAAAAAAATAGCACAGTGGAAGATTGTGAAAATCCCAAGAAGTTGTAACGAGGTAACAGATGCACTGGCAAAAGAGGGAGTTTTTAGAGATGCGGATTTGCTAATTGTTAATGTTTGATGATTTTTGGTCATGGCGGTATGGTGTTTCCGACGAGTTTGCGAAGGTTGCTTTTTGGCTCTGTCCTCTAGTCTTGTAGGGTATTTTTTGTACAACAGTCGTGGTTCCCACTTCTGCTTATTGTTGGTTGACCTTTGGTGTTTGTTTTTTTGTTGCTGCTCTTGGAATTTGGTGGTTGTTTTCTTAGTTTTTTGGTTGGTCTTTCCAGTTGTCTTCTTAAGTGCTGTTTTTTCTTGTAGTTGTCTTGCTTGTTGGATCTTTCTGGCTTTTGGTCGTGTGCTTGTGGCTGGTTTGGGATAGGTTTTTTTGTTTTTGTTTCTCTCTGGTTTTCCTTGTATTCCTGAGGTGGGTGTACTCTTTTTCCTTCTTGAGGATTTTTCCCACTGGTTTTTTCCTCTAGAAGGTTTTAATGAGGCACCCCTATGTCCCCCCCCCCCCCCTTTTCTTGAATAATATCTTGCCTTTCAAAAAAAAAGAATCCAAAAACGGAGCGGGCCTATGGTACATGAACTTTGTAATAACCCTCTTATCTTATTTTGTATGACAGTTTTTCTTGTTCCGTATATTTTATATCTAGAAAGATACATAATGTAATAGTTAGTACTATAAATAATTATTAGTGTTTGGCCATGTGTCTTACAATTGTTTATCCGAATTATTAAAAGACCGATCTGATACTAATTGTTTATCCCAACATAAATATCCAACCTACATTAGAGTCAAAACTATGAGGATGAACCTAAAACATAAAAGAAACATATCTTACCTTTACTATTTTCTTATTTTTTTTTTCAAAATTAACCGCATATAGTTTAATCATATTATATTACCCTTATAAATGCACTACTTACTCAACTGAGACCAAGCGCTCGAGTTTTTGAAAATCAGAAAATTATTTTGTGAAAATATCAAAGCCCAAGAAAACAATTTTCTTTGATTACTTTCGGAATCGCTGCTTGAGATGGAACTTTGTGGCTTTGATATATTTCATAGCACTTTGAAAAGCATATGACACGTCTAAAAGCACATGATGCATTTTTAACTGCTAAATTGGAACATGCTAGGTCTAAAAAGTAGAAATTCTTGAAAGAAATAGAAGAACTAAAAAAGGAAAATTAATGTGACTAATAAAAACAGAAGACCTGGTTAGACTAATAGGGAATACAACAGAAGACATTTTAGGCCTAGAGCTATGGGTTGCTAAATTTGTGGAAGAAAAGGTCACCTATATTTGTGGAATAACATCAATAGGCTATTTATTTAAGGATTTTGTTATCATTTTCTGGGATAATTGGTTTGACGAGGGAAATATCATACAATTCAAGAGACACTACTACAAAGTGAAAACTATATATATTCGGACCGTCATTCTGGTCCATCCTATAGGAGTCGTAGATGATTTAAACATATCATATGAGTCTATCAAATGAGAGGGGATAAGAAATATTTCAAGAAAAAGCCGCTGTTATGATGGTATGCGTGGGCGAGAGCGGAAAAGAGGTCGACGTGGAAAACGCGCCAAAATTATGATCGTTGTTCATGAACAACCATTATTGATACATGTATTACCCTCCATAATTGGTATATTTGTATCAATGTTTCTTAATCATCTATGGCGATAGGAATTGTATCCTATTGATATGGCGAAAGTTGGAAAGGATGGGCTGACTCTGATATGACTCTGACTACCATATCTTTCAATAAAAAATTGTAGTCGATCAGCATCTGATAAAGTATATTACGGATTTTTTTCCTGTAACTTATTTGGCCAGCGGATTATTTTATCTTATCCAATTAATTCGACACACAGATCGAAGAAAGAGATTGTCGATCTAGGAAATAAATATATTTTTTAATTCACTAGTCTATATATGTATCTTGTTTTGTGTGTTAGTAATTTCAGGGTGGATACTTCTTATTACCCTTATCTAACTACTTTCAATGTTTGGAATACCGAGATCGTTCTATTCACCCAAGTTATCCTCATTTTTCAATTCAAGTTCTCATTTCTGTCATAGATATCCTACTGTTAAATGATTAAATTCAATTGGGGGGAGACACATACACAGTGCTTGATGTGACAATATTACGTACAGATCTAATTAGATCTGATGGAAGTGAGAAATCAATTCAGACTCTTGGAATCAAGATAGAGCATGTCAAAAGAGCTTAGATAGGTTACTTTTTTGTTTAAAGTTTTAGTCTATTTCCTTAAAAAATAAATTCAGTTATGTAATAAATAGATTTTATATCTGAATTTCTTTGGAGTCAATATTTGATTCTGTTTTTATTTTTCTAAAATTCTTTTAATCAATTTCTTGTGTTATTTCTTAATAAAATATTCAATTAAGTCACGAATCAATTTCTAGTCTTTTATGTACTTGTTATATATTTGGTATCGGAAAAGACACGTAATGCAATATATGATATACTTGCATTTATATATAGCGTGTTAATCACATCTATAGGCTACTTATTTAAGGATTTTGTTATTATCTTCTGGGACAACTAGTTTGACGAGGGAAACATTATACAATTCAAGGGACACTACTATAGAGTGAAAACCATAAATGCCCGGACCCTCATTTTGGCTCGTCTTATAGGCGTCGTAGATTATTTAAACATATCACACGAGCCTATCAAATGGGAGGGGATAAGAAATATTTCAAGAAAAAGCCATCGTTATGATGGTATGCGTGGGCGAGAGCGAGAAAGAGGTCGATGTGGACAACGCGCCAAAATTGTGATCGTTGTTCATGACCAACCATTACTAATACGTGTATTACCCTCCATAATTGGTATATTTGTATCAATGTTTCTTAATCATATATAGTGATCGTAATTGTATCCTATTGATATGATGAAGGTTGGAAAGGATGGGCTGACTCTGATATGACTCTGACTACCATATCTTTCGATCAAAAGTTGTAGTCGATCAGCATCTGATACAGTATATTACGGATCTTTTTCCTGTAACTTATTTGGCCAACGAATTATTTTATCTTATCCAATTAATTTGACACACAGATCGGAGAAAGAGATCGTCGATGTAGGAAATAAATATTTTTTTAATTCACTAGTCTATATATGTATCTTATTTTTGGTGTTAGTAATTTCAGGCTGGATACTTCTTGTTACCGTTATCTAACTACTTTCAATGTTTGGAATACCGAGATCGTTCCATTCACCCAACTTATCTTCGTTTTTCAGTTCAAGTTCTCATTTCTGTCATAGATATCCTGATGTTAAATGATTAGATTCAATTGGGGGGAGACACATACACGGTGCTTGATGTGACAATATTACGTACAGATCTAATTAGATCTGATGGAGGTGAGAAATCAATTCAGACTCTTGGAATCAAGATAGAGCATGTCAGCAAAGCTTAGATAGGTTACTTTTTTGTTTAAAGTTTTAGTGTATTTCCTAAAAAATAAATTCAGTTATGTAAAAAATAAATTTTATATCTGAATTTCTTTGGAATCAATATTTATAAATTCTGTTTTTATTTTTCTAGAATTCTTTTAATCAATTTCTTGTGTTATTTCTTAATAAAATATTCAATTAAGTCACAAATCAATTTCTAGTCTTTTATGTACTTGTTTATATTTGGTATCGGAAAAGACACGTAATGCAATATATAATATACTTGCATTTATATATAGCGTGTTGCTCACATCAATAGGCTACTTATTTAAGGATTTTGTTATCATCTTTGTTGAAAACTGGTTTGACGAGGGAAACATCATACAATTCAATGGACACTTCTATAGAGTGAATACTATATATGTCCGGACCCTCATTCTGGCTCATCCTATAGTCGTCGTAGATGATTTAAACATATCATACGAGCCTATCAAATGGGAGGGGATAAGAAATATTTTAAGAAAAAGCCGGTGTTATGATGATATGCGTGGGCGAGAGCGGGAAAATGGTCGATGTGGACAACGTGCCAAAATTATGATCATTATTCATGTACAACCATTATTAATACGTGTATTACCCTCCATAATTGGTATATTTGTATCAATGTTTCTTAATCATCTATGGCGATTGGAATTGTATCCTATTGATATGGCGAAAGTTGGAAAGGATGGGTCGACTCTGATATGACTCTGACTACCATATCTTTCAATCAAAAGTTGTAGTCGATCAGCATCTGATACAGTATATTACGGATCTTTTTCCTGTAACTTATTTGGCCAACGGGTAATTTTATCTTATCCAATTAATTCGACATACAGATCGGAGAAAGGGATCGTCGATGTAGGAAATACATCGAGACCTTCATGGGGTCAATCTCTGGTTTATGGGGAAAAAGAACCATGAAAGTGGTTTCATGGACAAGATATTATTCGGATTTTGACTCAAATCCTAGTTAGATTTGGATTGGTATTTTTTAGGATATTGATTGGTGGGGAAAAAAAAAAGACTTGGTAAACAAGAATCCTAATAGGAAATGGATTACTTGGTGACAATGTTTGTGCTAGTATAAATAGAGAGTTTCTATATAAGGTTATATATGTTTGGAGAAAAGATATATTTTAAGGGTTAGATTTGGGTGGAGACACTCCATAGGACAAAAGGATGGTCCTCATGGGTGTGTATGAGATTATTTGATTTGTTTGATTTGTTGATGTGATTGTTAGTTTGTAGAGACCAAGCGAGAGTGCTCAAAGATTGGTTGACTTTCATTTAGGATTGATTGTTAGATTGAATTGAGAGATTGAATGAGAGTTATTGATAATTATGTTTGATGTAATTTTCTATAACTAGTCAATCTTCTCTTCTCCTTCGTGGATGTAGGCAAGTTCAGTGTCGAACCACGTAAATTCTTCTTTCTTGTGTGGATGATTTATTGTTTTAATTGCTTCCGCTTGAATGATTACTTTGATAGATAATGGTTTGGGATATCCGAGGTTACAACAAATTTTATATGGAAATATTTTTTATATATTGTTTGTTAAATAAGTGATTTTCATTAAACCTTATTGATATTTTTTTGTTGAAATAAACCTTATTGATATTTAAAAGCTTATTCATAGTTATTTTATTTGTGCTTTACCAAAGGTATAAAAAAATTGAAAATTAACCATGAATTCTATGGAAAAAGGAAATTTAAACATTACATGTGCAGGGAACTTTCTTGAAAATGAATAATATAATATATATTATTAGAAAAAAGTTGTACAGAATCCAAAAAAGTATCTGAATGAAATCAGCTCATAACATATAGATTTTTTTTTTCCATTTCGAGGTACATACCATATGTAGATTATTCGATGGGATGGGTTGGTATCTTGCATGTGCATCTTACAAGTACCACAATAGTACAAAGTACAAAACGTATACCAAATGATAACCTACAACGTTTATCAGTAAAATTATTATTAAATTGAAATTTAAAACGGAAACTTATTCAATACATCATCAGTAGAGTTTATCAGACTGCACGTGCGGATCTAAAAGAGTGACATGTGTCCTTTTAGGAACTAGATTGAAATATTAAAAGGAAAATTATTTAATACACTGTTAGTGGAGTTTAACAGACTGCATGTGCGGATCTAAAAGGGTGACATGTGTCCCCTTAGGGACTAGATTGAAATATTAAAATTCTAACTAATTTTGAAATGGGACATGTGTCAACTTTTGAACCCACTTGTGGGGTCCAAAAACTACACTACCGGTGTATCAAATAATAACTCATATTAAAAATCTAATTAGTTCTTAAATGGGACATGTGTCAATCTTTGAACCCGCTAAAACTAAATATATATGTATAGTGTTACTTCTTTTTCCATAAAATATTCATATTCATTTTAATGGTGCCAAAAAAAATTCATTTGAAAGGAAATTATTTGTACACCCAAACATTAATCCTCTACTCAGAGTGTTCATAGCAGGAAATTCACTTTTTTAGTCCATTTGAATCCCTCAATTAATATCCAAATTGAAATATAGATATCAATATTCAATAGTATAGTGATCAAGAGAAATGATCTGATTTCATGAAAATTACTATTGATTGCTATGAAATTTTTTGAGGAATTGATTGATATGAAATTGAACAATAAAATACATAAATATTAAGTTCCAAATATATATATATATATATATATCTTGGCAAATTATATAATACACCGTCAGTAGAGTTTAACAGACTACACAAGTGGGTCCTGAAGGTGATATTTGTCCTCTAGGGATTAGATTGAAATATTAAAAACTTAATTAATTAAAAAATGGACATGTATCAACTCCACAACCCGCTTGTAGAATCCAAAATTTACATCGCTGGTGTAGCAAATAATTACCCATAAATCTTACCTTTTATATATTTTTATTTATATTTATATTTATATTAAATTCTACTAATAATCTTATGAGTAAGGCCCTCATTGAGCACCACATGGCGTTTTGTTTCTTTAACAAGTGTCAATTGTTAATCGCCTTTGTTTATTATGTTTGTGGTTATTTAATATTTAATTTTTTGTATTAAATGTATGTTAAATTTCAATTTATGATTTAATTATTTTAATTGGCAAAAAAATGATTTATTTAATTTGAGAGATTAACAACAAAAAAATTAGAAAAGATATACCATTAAATAAGTACAGATACCAAACAATACAAAATGCAATGAACTATTGGATTTAAAGGAAAATACAAGCACCAAAATGAATATAAATAGACAATGAACAAAAGAGTACAGATACCAAACAAAAAAAATTAGAAGAGATGAACCCATTAAATAAGTACAGATACCAAACAATACAAAATGCAATGAACTATTAGATTTAAAGGAAAATACAAGCACCAAAATGAATATAAATAGACAATAGTTTTCAGAACAAAACTCACAAGACCAAAGGGGGAAAAAAGTGAGAAAGAAAGGAATGATGGTGGAAACTAATCCGAATCAGCTGCAACCACCAGCAACCAATGACGCTATCAAGCTGAGGGCTGTGCAAGCTTGGAACTGCATACTACCAAGAAGTCAGAGAGTTGTCGATTTTGCCTTTTTGTTGAAACTGATGATCAAGGAAACGCTATCCATGTGCAGACCAATGAAGTTGATGCTGGTATATACAAAGATTTGGTTGTTGAGGGAGCTCTGTACCTCATAGCAGCTTTCAGGCTTTCAACACCTCATATCACTCATGTAAATAAAACACCTCATATTTGTTTTTCAAAAAAATAAAACATAATTGATTTCTTGAGCAAATTTCCTTAGAATAAATAACATCTAAATCATATTTTTTAAAATAGTTTTCCTGACAAAACTTATCAAATAGAGTAATTGTTTTTCTTAATTGAATTTTCTTAAAACCACTTATAAAATAAATTTTTTTAAAATCACAACTAAATTTGATTTCTTGAAAAGGTTTTCTTAACAAAATTTATCAAATAAAACACCCGCAAACGGAGCGCGGGTTGTCCAACTAGTTATATATTAAAGTTATCTCCGAACTACAGAAAAGTTGGTTTTTTCCTCATGACATTTGTCTAAAGTTGATTAGTTGCGTAAATTGTTTTTATTATTAATATTTTCACTCACCTTAATTAGTATAGATATTGGAATAATATTGAATTAATCACCCTCCTTTGAAAATATATTTTCTCCCATCTCAAAATTAAAATCCATTTCTCTCACATTTTTCTTCTTAAAATTAAAATTTTTTGTGCGACTATTAAAAAATAGAAAACATGACGCAAATACACATTATTAATATCTAGTACTAATGTAGTACTAGTTATTATTCTTAGGGTCTGTTTGATAAACCATTGAAAATTAAAATTTTCAATGGTTTTATCTTTTTAACATGTTTGATAATTTATTTTTAGTTTAGCTTAATAGAACTTTTTCAATGAAAAAGGGTTGGATTGGATAAGTAAGTGGGAACCTACTTATCACTTATCATTGAAAACGCTAAGTGAAATTCATTTTAAAAGAAAATTGTTTCAGACTATACTACCCTTTACAAAAATTGGCGTTTCTTCCTCTTTTTATTTGTTCTCCTTTTTTTTTTTTCTTTGAACAATCTTCTTCCTCCTTTTAATTCAAGGCCATGGTCATCCCTAAAAATCTCAATTCATAAATATTTATGAAAACCAGATAAAAAAAACTCTCCTCTAAACTACTTTAATTCTCAAACAACCATTGAATATTTTGTTTTTCTTGTTCTTCTTCTCCCATTGTCTGGAAACCCAAATTAGATTTTAGGTTTTCCTCGAGTTTTATCAAAACTAAATCCATGCCACTCACTATGTGAGTGTAGAAATAAAAGATAGTTTATAGTAGGTTTTTTTTTTGGTACATTTAAGTTGGTAGTTTTTTTTAAATGATATAAATAAAAATTAAATATTATATATATCCTTGGTGGTTATATTTTCAAATGGGTAGTTTTTATTTTTGCTTTTTAATCTTTTAAAAACTGAGTTTGTATCCGAATCAACTCGTGACACAAACTCAGGACTTCACATTATAATTAGTATAGATACTAAAGAATCATGATGTCAAAAACTTGAAATTTTTCTTTACTGGAATTGCTTTTGTTTCTTGTGTTATTAAATCAATTCTTCCATTAGTAGTATGGATGTGAAGCTATCGTGGCTTTTTGCTTTCATGGTTTTTTTTTTCTTTTCAAAAACGTTGAAAACCAATGTTTATAGTTTTTTTTTTTGGGATTTACGATATTTGATAATTATATACTTTTTTATAAAAAATCATAATTATAAAGAATTTATTTTTCTTAAATAATAATATTATATATATTATGTAATTATAAAAATAAGAGTGACAATGTAAAGTAAATTATTTTAAGAATTAAGTGGCTATTCTTATCAAACAATACATTTACATTCAGTACTTGATCTTTAGTAAAATACCAAACAGTTTTTAAAATTTGAATTCAGTACTTATGATATTAAAAATCCAATACTTAATCTTTCAGCACTTAATTTTCAGTTTTATCAGACAGAAACCTTGATAAAAGGATTTTCAGTAGATTATTACTTGGATTAAATTAAAAATTAAAAATATCAGAAATCAAGATCCACGACCTTTTACCTCCGTAAATTTCTGCGATAGATTTTTTTACAGTTGAAAACAAAATTCGTAACCAACCAAATGGAATCCCCCTATAAATATAACTTCCTACTCCACCTCCAACTCCTCATCTTCTCTATTTCTCCATCGCTTTCCCTCACTTTCTCGCCAAAGCAAACACCATCATCACACCCAGTTTCTTCCCACAGATTAAAAAAAATGGGTGTCGATAACACTAACTGTACGAACCTAATCTTCACGTACGGTACCTTGAAACGGGGCTTTTCCAATCACGTGCTCCTTCAAGATTTGATGCGTTCCGGCGACGCTGTTTTCAGAGGCACCTACCGGACCGTCGAGAAGTACCCTCTCGTTTGCGGGCCTTACCGTGTCCCTTTCCTCCTCAACATGCCCGGCTCTGGTCACCGGGTCACCGGAGAGTTATACGCCGTGTCGAGTCGTGGACTCGATCGGGTCGACGAGTTGGAAGGCACGAGTCGAGGCCACTACGAGCGGCATCCGATCAAGCTGGTCCCGGCCGGAAACGTGAACGACAGCGAGAGCGAGAACAAAGAGAACGAAGAGGATCTGTTAACGTGCGCCGGGGGTCTAACGTGCGCGGCCGAAGCGTATTACGCGCACAAGAGCTATGAGAAGGAGATGTGGAAGAGGAATGGCAGAAAAGGATTTTGTATATATTCGGAGAAAGAAGCCAAAGGTTATGTGAAGAGAAAAGATAGGCCTCAAAATCTCACTTTTTTGGATCATATTAGGATTTTTATTTCTTCTCCTTCTGATTGATTCCAATAAAATGAATTTTAAGGGAAAAAAAATGGGTGTTGTAATGTTTGTATTTTGTTGGTTATGAATTTTGATTGGGGTGTGTTTCTTTTTCTGGGTATTGTATTAGTGTAATTTGATTACTAAAAAATATACTAAGTTTTCTTCTTTTTTATTATTATTATTATTATTATTATTATTTTTATTATTATTATTATTATTATTTGCTTATACTAATTTTCTTTGCATGAGTAGGTTTTAGAATCATTTTTTTTGGCAAGAGGGTTTTAGAATCATTTATTAATTTGTTTTGTTGTTTAGATGTTTTAATTATTATCACTTAATTTTCTCCTTGTTTACTTCCTTCATGAATCAATATTCCAACTCTTTCATTCATCAAGAATTCAAGATAGAAAAAGTTTTGATATAGTGAGAATATGAGTTAATACAATATCAGGAAAATAAAAAAAGGAAATTTTCCTTTTAATCATTTTCCTCAGATTCCTATAAAACCAAACAGAACCTAAACTGCATTTGCACTTTCTTAAATTTTATTAAATGTTGTTTCAACTCTATTTTAAAAGTCTTCACGAGAATTTTGGAGTTTGCACAGTGCTCAAGCTACTTTTCTTGATCTTAATTAAGTATACAAGGTTGGTTGGACCGTTATTGGTGTGTATAATAAGAATAATTTAGCTAATTAGTATTATAATCAGCTTAGTAAATCATGCAAAAAGTCTTGGAACCCAGATTTTGACTGAATCTTCGTTGTCAATAATTCAATCTCCTAAACTTAACAAAGACGGAAATTTGGGAGGAAGAGTTCAAGTTTCAATTCATTGGGGTTTATAACAGAATTTGACACAGTATATATCTTGTACACTTTCTTATCTTCTACTACATTATGCATTATGCATTAGTTTAGTTTGATTATGTCTCCACAAATCTACCCCATTTTATACACTAATAGTCTAATACCTTCAATTTGAACATGCTCATATGATTAAATTATCTACTTGTTACTAATGACCTTGCATATTCATCCACTAAATCCAGGTGCACGACCCTGGATATCTGGAAAACCAAAAAAAAAAGTTAACTATTTCTTTTGTTAAAAGTTTGAAAATTTTGATTAACACAGAGTTTTGGAGGTGAAGCATTAAACAAAAAGTTAATAAATTCTTTTATTTGAAATTTTGAATATCAATTTTTATTTTTTAAAATGTTAGTATAACACTTCATCTAATCCCTAAATTTAACACCTCATCTTAAGATAGGTAAGATGAGAGTTATAAGATGGAAGAGAATTATCTATGATATTGTTAATAGAAATTGATAAATTGCTTAATCTATTATATCAAACCAAGATATGCCATTTTCTTTTAAAATTGTAAACTTGAGATTAGAATGTGCTTATTAAAATTAGTTACATTAATTAATAAGATTCAGATTGAAAATTACTCACTGTATATCGAGGAGGAACTTTCAGAGAATAAATCTTATATACTTCCCATGTACCAAACCGTTTGCCTTGTATTAATTTTTTTAGCCAAACAAATTAATTCATCTTGGAACCTCACTTATGAAAAAACTATATACATACCCCACCAAATTTAGGTGCATGCGGGTTGAATCCAGATTAGTCAAAGCAAAAATCTGAATATCGAGTGGGGAATAAAAAAAAAGAAAAAATTATACATAATTATGTTTTGAAAGTTTAAGATGTAAAATTTCCAAATCTTATTTTAAAAAGTTTTAAATGTTTATAATTTTAGGAGAACTATTTTATAGTGATAAAAAATGACAGTGGAATAAATGTATACATGACATACATTGTGGTATATGGTGTATACTATTTTCCGATAATTAAAGCTTTAATTTGTTTGGCCAACAAAAATACAAAGCTATAACGCAAAGTAAGAAAAAGGAAATTTTACCCGAATTAGGGTTGTCCACAGTGAGGGACTTATGTATTAGGTCCTATCATATGATATTCAAAAGAGACGAGATGAAAAAAATGAAAAGTAACATAATATATACATGATCGTGAGTTCATAGCATTTGACAGAAAATTCAAATGTTCAGTTTTCTCATCAATCATGTGGATATATATGGATCTGTATGTCTATATTATTATATATATATATATATATATATATAATTAATATACATATATATAAGGTATAAAAAAAATCTGCCAAATGGTATATGATGATCTGCATATCTAGCTATACATGTGGTTCTAATTTGTATAGTTTTCAACTCTGCCAAAAATTGTGATTATCAAATCTTATTTTGTCAGTTTTCAACAACAACAAGATCTTGGCAGTGAAATCATCTAAGCTATATATACAGTGAAACCCCCAAGGTAGTCAAACTCAAATATAACAAATATATATGTTGATAAAGCTAACCGCTAGATGAAAAACTTTTTTTATTTGCATATGGATATATAGAGTTCTTATTCTTACTAGTACGTAGTAATAATTTATTATTTTTATTGATTAAAGGATTATTTTGGGTTCGGAGTGTAAAAATTAAAACCTTTCTAGTAATCACACAGGATGCAGACTAATTCAAAGTTTTTTTTTGCAATAGATTAATTCATAATTTAGTTGTGTCAAACACCAAATGCGGAGAAAGTTTTCAAAGTTATTTTCTATATTCATAAGAAACGATTTTGTTTTTCTGGTAGAATCATAAGAATCGAATTTAATACATTGCTAATAATTCAAACATATCCCACTAACACACTTCGGTAACAAATATTATGTTATGGGATGGAGTTCTCATAATTTAATTTCTTACTAGAAGTGACTTACCATCTCAACCAATCAATACTTATTAGTATGTAGCAAAAAAAAAATCAATACTTATTAGTCCTGTCTATTTTATCTACCATATATAATTATTATATTGGATATGGATTTGATACATTAAATCTTATGTTAAATATATAATTAAGAAGTATTAATATCCTCTTAAGATTAAGGGAAATTATCGAATAAGACATGTAAATTCAAAGGCAGATCATCAGATTAAATGCGTAAACTATTCAATCAGCACCAAAATTTGCTTTTCTAGTTAGTGCTCATGCTTCATAGGACTGTCAAGTCTCAGGTGCTTAATTAAGCATCGAAATTGACAGTTTGGAAACTAGAGACAAATAATGGTTTCTATATATACTATTCTTTCGATCGTTTTCTCAGAGGCAGTTGGCTCTTCGTTCTTCTATTAGACAAATGACTCTGTTTAGTGATTTTAATATAAATTTTGGAAGCTCTGCCACCAACAATTAACTTGAATAAAAGCAAAGTTCACTTTAATTAAATAATATAATTGCCTACACTTAGTTTTCTAATTCCACTAAACATATATAATTATATATACACGTAAGATATAGAATTTGAAAGGGGCCTTTTTCTAGTTTATGGTGTTGCCTCCATTAAATTAAATGTATTTTATTCATTTTCATTTTCATTTTCTTTTCTTATATTTACACAAATTAACTTCTTATTCGAGACCTATTATAACTCTTTCAATAATGATTTCCTCCAACCAGAGACATTTCTTTCTTTCTTTTTCAAATTTTTTTTTTTTTTTTTTTTTTGTGATGTAACAGATCTCATTTTCAAATCATACATACGCTGCTACGTATATATGACTAAGGACAAATCCAAACTTTTGTTTTATCAATTTGGTTAGTATAACTTTCAGAAATTGCAATACAATTTAGAAAGAAATCATATATATTATTTATAATTGCTCAAATTATAAATTCAAATAGATACCATATATATTTAAAAAACTTAATATGAGTGACGACTTGTAATATATATGTAATAATTCTAAACTATTAGTTTGTACGGGAAAAAGACAAAAAAAGTTAAAGATGCAAAAAAATTGTTTGATAAAAATTTTATAAGTTTTTATTCTTCATTGCTCTTGATTACTATTTTTTGTATTTTCTGTGCTTTTCTTGCTCCCTAGGAATCTTTTTCATTGTAAATTACTCTTAGCATGCATGCTTTCGTTTTCCATCCAATTATATTATTCTATAGTTATTTTATCGTACAGTACACCTAGTTTTTATAAACCCCACATGTATGAATTTTCCTTGAGATCCTAAAAGTATGAGATTCCATATATTCTCTAATAAATTACTACTAATAATCTATTAAAGAAATCACCACATCAACTAATTAAACATTTTTGCAAAAAAATATAATATGTAAGTATGTGTCTCTTTCAAATTTTCAATGTCATCACTCTTTGCCTATACAGATCATATTGTTGCACTATATATTAAATAATACAAAATAAAAATTTTGGGTGCTTCTTCTCAAATTTTTATTATCAAATAATATTGTTGAGAAAGTAATTAAAAAACTTTTCTTGATTAAATTTAAGGTGCTCTGAAAATTTTAACTCAATTAAATTTGTAACTAGAGTCAAATTGTTGTGAAAATGATAACAAAATAAAGCAAGATAGTAGAGAATTGGAGACAAGAGTTGAACTATGAAAATGTTTCAATTTTTTCAAATGAACGATTTGAAGACCTATTGATTCTAACAACTGATTGCAGAGTTGATCATTCGGACCTTTCAATTCATAGACGCGGATCTCAGACCTATGAACGGGGATATTCCCGAAACTCACAAAGAAAAGAGGAAGTGATTTAGACAAAAAGAGAAGCAACTTGGACAAAAAGAGAAGTAACTTGGACAAAAAGAAACGAAGTGACTTAGACAAATCTTTTTGGTCGAACAAGAGAATGTAGAGAATATGAAAATAGGGAGAAGAAGAACGTATGGAGGATGGGAGAGATTGATCTTATTCATGTTATCCCATAACAAGGTAAATGTCCTATTTATAGACACATGGGTACATCATAATAAATACAAGGGGATGAATCTAAGCACATAGGTGAATGTCTATGAATCTACCAAGTCAACAATCTTATCTATCCATTATTACATTCATGGACATCCACATTATATACATTAGGTACATGTATATTCGTAACACTCCCCCTTGGATGTCCATTGTTGGAGAATATGCCTCGTTAAAACCTTACTAGGAAAAACCCTGTGGGACAAAAACCTAGTGAAGGAAAAAGAGTACATATGATCTCCCAATACGCATTCAAATGCTGCCTCATTAAAAACCTTACCAGGAAAACCCAATGGGAAAAGAAAAACATGGTCAAGAAAAAAGAGTACAGCGCGTATTTATCTCCCCCTCATAATAACATCATTTAAGATCTTTGAGTCTACGGACTCCAATATGATGGACAAACTTTTCAAATATTGTAATAGGAAATACCTTTATGAATAAATCTCAATATCACCATTCTTTTGGAGATCATGTGTGAAAAAACAATTTTGGTGATATATGTTTTGTACTATCACCTTTGATGTACCCATCTTTCAATTGAGTAATACAAGTACTATCATCTTCATATATGATCATATGGATCATTTTTTCATAAGATAAGCCACATGTCTCACGAATGTGTTTTACCATAGACCTCAACCAAACACATTCCTGGCTTGCCTCATGTATTGCTAAAATTTCTGCATGATTAGATGATGCGGTTGTTATAGTTTGTTTATTCATTGAACGCCATGAAATGGCCGTACCACCACATGTAAACAAATAGCCAGTTTGAGAACATCCATTACGAGGATCAGACAGATATCCAACATCTTGGTATACAAAAATTTCATTCTCTAAATGCTCAATTTGCAACCTAAGACAAAATTTTGATCTCCCAAGATCCTTCATTTCAAATTCTTTCTTTAGATACTGGACAACTTTTGGAAGCTCTTCAGGAGTTCCAATGATATTTATGTCGTCAACATAAACAACAATTATAACATACTCATTTCCAGATCTTTTTTATAAAGATTCATGGACAAATAGAGTCATTCTTGTATCCTTTCTTCAAAAATATTCACTAAGGCGATTATACCAAATACACCCATATTGCTTTAATCCATACATGAATTTATTCAACTTGATTGAGTAATTTTTCTTGAGAAACTGACTTATTTGTTTTCAGGCAAATTAAACCCTTCAGGGACTTTTATATAAATGCCAGTATCAAGTGAGCCATATAAATAGGCTATAACAACATCCATTAGACGCATATCAAGTCCTTCAGGGACTGCCAGACTAATTAATAACGAAAAATTGTTGCATCCACCACATGTGAGTATATTTCCTCATAATCAATGCTAGGTCATTGTGAGAATCCTTGGGCAACAAGTCGTGCCTTATATCTCACTATTTCTCCCTTTTCATTTTGTTTTCTCACAAATACCCATTTGTATTCGACCGGCTGTACATCTTCAGGTGTACGGACTATAGGTCCAAAAACTTTTTCGTTTTTAAAGAGAATTTAATTCTCCTTCAATTGCGTCTTTCCATTTTGGCCAATCATTTCTTTATTTGCATGCATGCTTTCATAAACTTTGGTTCTTGATCCTCATTATTATCTATTATCGCGCGCTATATCATATGAAAAAGTATCATCAACATTGACTTTATTTCGGTTCCATCGAATTCCATTCAAGACATAATTGATTGAGATCTCCTTTATTTTCTACAATTATCAGGTACCTGATGTTCTTCTGGAACTAAATTATTAATTATGTCTATGTACTCTTCTAGAGTAATCTCTCCACTCTTCAAGAGTGGACTCTTATAGAGTAATCTTATCCTCAATTTGACAATCTTGATTTTTAGCTCCTTTTTCATTTTTGAGGATTTTTATCTTTGGAACCGACAGGTCTACCGCACTTCAGGTGTGGTTTAGACTCATTTACTATACAAACTTATCCGACTGAGATATCAAGTTTGATCGGAGCATTAGCAGTTGGTATATGTGACTTAGTCACTTACTTTGGGTCAGTAAAGGCGTCTGGCAAGCCTTGTAAATGAATTATCTTTTGAACTTCAGGTTCATATTCTTTTGTACGAGGATCAAGATAAGGATAATTCAACTAAATTTCTTTTTCCAACTGCTTAGTTTCTCCCCCTGATGTTGGGAAAACAAAGTCATCAAAATGACAATTGGCAAATCAAGCCGTAAATTCCAAACCCAACATAAATT